>JAGDQP010001046.1:36829-128616 GCA_022664845.1 Lepisma saccharinum
ATTATTATTATTATTATTATTATTATTATTATTATTATTATTATTATTATTATTATTATTATTATTATTATTATTATTTGAGTTTAGTTTAAAACTCAGTAAATTAGCCGATCACTTTTGTTGCGTCCATGCAATGTTCTAAAACACTGTTTCTTCTGTTTCGAAGCAAATCATAATATAGATTAGGCATGGCCAACAGAAAGGCCGTGGGCTGCACGTGGCCCGTCATGTAATTTGTGAGTGTGACGCCCGTGATAAGATAAAAACTACAGTAAATTATAATATATATAATCAAATTTGCTTTAAAAGCTTATCATTACAATCAAATATTTGAATTTAAATATATTTATGACCTTCAAGCATATAAGAATCTGGTATAAAGATAGCGGAAGGAGTTGACCAGGGCCTAAGTTGAAGATACCATCACGGTAATTATCTGGTGTGGTTGTGGACAAACCCTGCAAAAAATCTTTCAGGATAGATGGCCGTTGGAATCACAATCAAGTATTCTAGGAATATATTGTTATTCCAATAGTAAAATGATTTGACAAAGATACCAATTAAATACATCTATTGCTTTGAAAAACTGCCTAGTTTATTTTTATTCAAGTTCTGTCTAAAAGTCTGTCATCATCACATAATGGTCGTCGTAAAGAAAGAAGTTGGCCACGCCTAATACAGATCTCCCTAATTTGAGAATACTGGTAGAAAAGTAATTTCAAATCATAGTTTTCTTTCGGTAGCAATTATCGGCACCGAGTTCAGGGATGTTTGAAGTATTATTAGCGATTACAAATGCTAATATTGTGCCACATGTATTCAAATATACAGCTTTATCGTAACTAACACTGTTACATACCGTAAGTCTCAGAATTCAGTACAGTTTATTTCAATACATGGAATCTGTAAAGTAGTTATTTTCTAGATTCCATACAAAGTAGTTATGCCCCCCCCCCCCTCCTTGTAGGTAAAGATATAATAAATCAATTTTAACCCTATAGCTTTTGCCTGATATTTGAAGTTCCATTAGAATTTTGAGGATTATCCATTACAGTCTTTGGATAGCTGCCGTTATTTAATCCGACAGATGAAAAATTTCATCATCCATGTTCTAAGTGGGTGAAGTACCTACCACTAGCATAAATATCAATTGAGAATCTGTTGTAAAAATATAAACAATTAATGAAAATGGCTTAGTAAAACATTAATTAGGCATACATCTAGAATTTATATGAACTATAAATGCTATGCTGTCCAGTTTATCCTAAAGGGACTAAACACAACAAACAATTGTTCCTTGCCCCTTGAATGCAATTAACATATACACAATTAAAATATAAATATACACAAAGTCATTTAATGTTGTTACTAGAAAATTTAAATATTAACAAAGAGAGAGTTTCTGAAACAAAATAGAATTGCCAAATCTAAAACAAAATGGATTGTAAGTAGACTACACATCTTCGTCTATAACACTAATGTCTTTTCTTTGGAATTCTGAAGAATTTATAAGTTTGACATAAAACATAGCATCCGTGGTAAAACACAATGAAATCGTAATGTAAGTATAATATAACTATTAAATGCTATAAATATGTTTTCCGTTTTCACTTTATCGTCCATACTAAGCTCGTATGCTACTCCGTATGTATAAAGCCAGTCGTTCTGGTTGCTAGGATACCGCGCGGCAATGACGTCAACTTTAACCGCGTATAGAGCGTGCCAGTTTATAGAATCCCGCATAAAAGAGCGCCTACTGTATATGGAAACAAGTAAGTCGGAGCTCAGTGGGGGGGACACCTCAACGGCACCTCAACTATCTTCTTATACCTGGGGATTCCTGATTTGAAAGTTGTCGACAGACAGATATAGAGGGTACATAAGATTGTACGTACATAGTATTGCCTTAGACACACCAAATTTTTTATCTATTAATATATGCTTTGCTAGGATTGTTGGAATGGCATTTTAATCTGATAATACGGCTTATTTCAAATACCAACGTGTTTATTTCAGTTTATAAGATTCGCAGTACGCTATTTGAAAGTAGCGGCAACCGGGAACATCACTCGCTTCTTTTTGCTTCAATGTATGGACATGCACCTGAAATCCATACTTATGAATTGGTTCGTTTAATCACTCAAGAGCAATATTGTATACTAATTGATTCATGTAGCTGCGGAGTTCCGTAAATATTTTCAATTTATTTGTATTTGATTATTTCCTTCTACAAAAATTCAAATTAAGTAAATTTTTTGTCACGTACTGTATGCTGTTAAAAATTTTGTTAACGTTGCTAGTAATTTTCAGTGAGGTTTCTAAGAATTTTAGTATTTCATGTTGTTTCACTGTAATGGAGGAAAACTCAGACTTTTCGTATGATTATCTGGATATTTTTCATTTTCATTTCTGCACCTGCGCAGAATGAGAAAATTATTTCTTATCGTAGCTGTACATGCAATGTTGATCGAGTTTGGTGCCGCCATTTTGTCAGTTCTTATTTTGGTAGAAATGGGAAAATTTTGAGTGAATGGGAATTCCGAACCCAAATAACAATTGCATAAATGATTAAAATGTGGTATAAGTTATGGGATCAACTTTGTTGATATCTTCGGGATTCAGCCAACATAATTCTAACACACTATACTGTTTTAACTGGAAATTTAAAACTGTCAGTACGACGCTAGATTTTTCACTAAATAACCCATGTTCAAATCTCCTTTAGACTTCTCCTTCTTCTTCTTCTTCTTCTTTTTGCTCTCAACAATCCTGAGAACTGTATGACGGATGTCTTTATTAGCCAAATTACTGAACATTCCCAGGTAGGTACAGTTGCCTAACTTTACCCAGGAATGTTTCGGAAAATCTTTCATTGTACGTTCATTTATTTCTATAAATCTTGTAAAAAATTTCGACTGAATCGAACATTTTCCATTTTTAAAGTAACAGTTATTCAGTCAATTTAAATATAATTTAGAAATAGCAAAACTTAAATGATACGTATAACAATTTCGCATTTGATAGTATAACATGGATCCGTTCCCCTAATATAAATATTTGTGTGTCTCACTTATTGGTATTTTATACATCCTAACTACTTTGTATATTACTTTAAAGTTGTACTGTTTTTATCTCTATTTCAGAATATTATTTCTAATCTAAACCCCAAATTGTAGGTCACAAACTATTTTAATGTCATATTAATATTCTTGTTCTTGTACTGAGATCTGAAAGCCTGCACACCCATTTCAAATAAGTCAAGGGACGGCACCTTTTAAAAATCTAACGTCTTTCGAGACTCTCCAGACGAGACCGAGATTAACGTGTCGAGACCGAGACGAGACTACAATCGAGACCAAGACCAAGACCGGAATTTTTAGATCGAGACGACACGAAAACAAGACATGCGTCTCGTTTCGTCTCTATACCATCCCTAACTGTAAAGCTAATATATACAGTTTTGTATGTTTTTTATTGATTTTTTTTACTATAGGATTTTTAAAGTTTTGGGGGTGTTCTCAAAATTTTTAGATACTTCTCATAGGATACTACACATGCTCTCTACTATAAACTATAAAGTAACATTCTTTTTTCCTAAGTAAGGTGCTCTTTTTCATCTATTGCGTTTTGATAAAGCTAACGAAAATATTTAGGAGGAGTGTGGAGGTAGCGGTCCAAATTTGCTTCAGTATAAACTGACGGGTGATACTTTTCCCCCTCCTGTGCCATACATAACTAAAAACATTACTATTGTTAATGCAAAAATGTTAGTTACGGAGTGTTCTCGATGATTTGGGAGTGACATCCTCCAGAGAGGGCGGCCTCCCAGAATCATTGACCACCTCAGATTTTCACCCACGACCTAATGTTGATGTTATTGTTGTCGGGACTTTAGCAAGTCTGGTGGAACATTTTCAGTTTTTTGGAGGGATACACAGTGAAAATTGTGACGATATATGTGGAGTTTTGCACGGCCAAAAAATCTAAGTTCAAGAGAGTTCTTGTTGTTGTTGACGAGATTTTAGCGGCTCTGACGAAAGATTTTCACTTTTGGGGGGACGAACAGTGAAAATTCCGTGGGTATAAGTGGAGTTCTGCACCACCAAAAAAATTAAGTCCAGCAGTGTTGTTTGTCGCCATCGGTCTTCCCAACGCTCTTTTTCCCCGCCAAATTTAACCGATGATCTCGTACAAACATAAAAATTAAGATCTCCAAAACCACCGCGCCGACGTCAAAGGTCACTTGACCTGAATTTTACTACACTGACGCACAGTACGGCCGATTTCAAAAACGCTGGCCAAAAGTCCAAAAAAGTAACTAGGTTGGTTACAGTACATCTGTAATGGTCAGACATTACTTATGAAAGTGTTTATTTCGTTTTACCTGTCCCAGAATAGGAGTCGCAAAGCTACCTTTGTTCGATTGGCATCGATTGTGTTACTGAGACAGTAAATGACGCACGTGTTGAAAGTTCTATAAAAGCTTTAGATTGAACAAGATCATAATCAAATCAATTTTAATCAACGTCTAAAAGTACCTACAATATACAAAAAGGTTACGAAATAATATATTTTTTTTCTATTAGGGACCCGCATTCCACCCCTGCCTCTTGGCATTAATTGCAGAAGACAAATTGTGCACTTTATGGGACGTGCAACACGAGCAGATATTCGCTCTCCTTGCCTTGAGGCAGGTATGTCCCTAGAAATTCTTGGATTGCCTGAGTTCAGGCACTCCAAAAAACTGTGTTCCATCAGTCTGAGACTTCTGGCATTGCGGGACTGGCTTTTGCGAGGCGTCCGGAATGTTCCGATCCCTGAGTGCAACCCCTAGTAGGAGTCTTCGCCACGATGCCGTCCGCCGTTTCCACCTCTATCACCCTATCCTTAAAGTAATTTTCAATGACTTTCCATAATTTCTTATGAATATTTAGCTTTTTTTAGTTCCACTACACACTAAAATCAAAAGAGCGGATTCCGCTCAAATCGAGCCGAAAAGGTGACCGCTTGTTTAGAGCGAATTTTCATCGGAGGAAAGATGAGAAATTTCCGCTCGAAAAAAGAGCGAAAATCTGTGGTAGTCTATTTCAATGGAAACCTAGATATTGTATTTGTATAGATGAATTTCCATCTATTCAGATACAATTTACATATTGTAACACG
The DNA here is from genome assembly GCA_022664845.1 of Lepisma saccharinum. Classification (NCBI taxonomy): domain Eukaryota; kingdom Metazoa; phylum Arthropoda; class Insecta; order Zygentoma; family Lepismatidae; genus Lepisma; species Lepisma saccharinum. The sequence continues at coordinate 41,993 of JAGDQP010001046.1, forward strand.
ACGCAATAAAATGTACAAAAGTGCGAAAGGGAGCATTAATTCATATGTACTAAAAAGAAAAGTACTGTACTTGTGAATGAAAATGAGCAAAATACAACTAAACGTGGAAGAGATTTGAACCCGGTACCGTTCGATGAGCTATCCAAGTTCTGTTTTCTCATTTTTAACTATACATAACGCTATAAATTTCACAGTATAGCTTAGTCTTTTGATAACCTTTGCTTTTCCAAATGGCGAAGACCAATGTTGACTAGTAGGGATGCGCATGATGCATTGCAAATCGCTCTAAAAAGAGTGGAATTCAAACCGATCTACAAAGATGAGAAAATTCACTCCTAAACGATGAGAAATTGAAGCACCAAATCACTCTAAAAAGATGAGAAATCGCTCTTTCACCTTTGACGACTCAATAGAAAACCGCTCTTTTAAGAGTGAAAAAATTAATTACATCGAAAAGAGCAAAATTCCATCTAGAAAGAGTACATTTTCCATCCAACGCGATAATGTTTTGTTAGAAACCACTCTTTTTTCGATCGAAAATTCCGCTTTTTTGATTTAGTGTGTAGTAATGAGGGCCACCACAAATTGTCAAAGGCCCCCATAATATCAAAGATGATTACAATAACATATTTACTATTATCTTCTTTCAGTGTATATATACTCTTGCACAATTCATTGATGGCATCCTCTGTCGACTTACCCGAACGGAAACCATATTGTAGTTTACTGTTTGCCAGATCGTTCCTTTTTTGATTGATTTTTTTAGCTATAACTTTTTCAAATATCTTGCTGATCGTGTTTAGCAAGCATATTGGTCTATACGATTTTAAGTTGAATTTATTCTTATCATCTCATTTAAGGAAGATTATACGGTTGGTCTTTTCCCTTGATTCCGGAAATTTTTCTTGTTGGATGCATTCACTGAATAATTTAGTTAAATAAGGTGTGCGTAATTGTTGGTTATTTTTGAAGATCTAATTTTTTATTTGATCTGGTCCCGGAGCTTTCCTTGTTTCTAGTTTCCTTAATATATCCGCTACTTGATCGTTTGAAATAATTATTTCATCGTGATTTTCATTATTATAGTCTGGATGTTTTTTGCTTCATTTCTCGCTTTGTTGTTATTCTCGTTGTCGTCCTCAATATCGTCAGCAGGAAATAGTTTTTGATAGAGCAATTCTATTGTATTTTTCCAATTAGTAGTAAAGTTGTCTTGGTCATCTTTAAGTGTGTTTAGAGATCCTTTGGTTTTGACTTTTCTCATTATAATTTTGTACGGCACACCCCATATATCTAAGCTTAGATACAAATTTCTTCCAGGTTTTCTTCTTTGTCTCTCTCAGCTCCTTCTCGAATTGTTGTTTTATGCTTCTGTATTTCTGCGGCCTTATAGCTCTCAAAATGTGATCCCCTGCCGCTCTGTACCTCTTCCTGCTCGCCTTCATTCTTCGTTTTAATTTATTAAGGTTATCCGTCCAAAAAGGTGTTTTTTTGGTTCTGTTTAATTTTGGGCGCTGAACTTCTTATTGCTGTCCATATTGCATCTTTTAGGTAAGTTGTCAGTTCCATCAGATTACAATTATGTTCAATTTGAGGAAGTTTCAATTTTTCCACAAATTTCTAATAATTTATTTTACTAATGTTATGGTGTTATTTCCTTCATTTTCATCTTCTCCATCAGTTTCATTTCTGTTGAATTCTATATTAAAGCGGACGATGTTGTGGGCACTAGTAGTTGCACAGTCATGAACAAAACAGTTAAATATACAATTTGAAATATCTCCCCTAGACAGTGTAACGTCTGTTAGATTCCACTCCGGCTCTGCCTCTGAAGGTAGTTGGTTGTTCCTCTCTCTTTAAGACCACAAGGTAAAGTTGTTCTATTAACTCTTCGAACATCTCTCCGTTGTCATCTGTATCACGGCAGTGCCAGAGCGAAGATTTAGCTTTGAAATTCCCCAAAATAATTATATCCTTATACAAAAGGATTAGTAATATATCTTCTATCTTCTGGACGAAGATCTCCCTCGGGATGGAGAATTGACAATATACATTCACAATTGTTATTTTGTGCTTTCACCTTGATATATCGACACAAAGAGTCCATTTATCCGCATATTTGAGGTGTACGAGTGTATTTATTTGCCGATTAAAGATCACAACCGCAACCATTGGATTCTGATCCTCAGGCAGTATTGTTACAGCACTCAGTGGCATATTGATCAGTTTTCCTTTGTAGGTATGTGGCTCCTGCATACATGCAATGTCCACCTCTTCCTTTTCGCAAAATTGCCTAATTTCTGCTGTTGCTAATTTAGATCTATCCAAATTAATTTGGGCTACTTTGAATCTGATTATGGTTGTCGAGTGTGAACATAACAGGCGGGAAACTTTTCCGCTGGAATGAAGACTATCCTTCAACATGCCATAACAAACTGCCTGTAGACATTATTCGTGTGGAACAATTCATCCCTCCTCGCGAAGACTTCAATTAGTGTAAGCAAATCTTGTGGATAGGTGGTAATTCCATTGGCCCTAAGGTTGTTAATCTTATCAACCTCCTCAATTATAGGGAAGGTTATTGTTTCTCCAGATGGATGTAGATTTCTAACAATTATTCGTAATGCCGCTGTCAGCATCAAAGGTTCTTCCAATTTCCCTAAATTGAAATTTAGGTTAAGGTTCTCGTAAAATGCGTTTGAATTAAAGCAAGTCTCCTTTTTGTTTTCTATCGAAATTTGTACTACAGCTTGGCTTTCTTCATTTCCTGTTCTCCGGTCGTCTTGATCTTGTGTGTCTTCCATCTCAGTGTCTTGTGTATCTTGATTAATATTCTTTATTCCTTTTCCCTTGTACAGTCTCGGTATCCAAGATTTCCAGTTCTTCTTTTTCTTCTTCGAGTTATGTTCCCCAGCTGTTGATGGTCCGTCTATCAACTCTGTGTTCTGTTTTTTTCTTTATTTCTTCCAATTCTTCTCTTGACGGATCCATATTTGCCTTTTCCTCTTCGTCCCTGTTTTCCATGTTCTTGGATGTCTCATTTTTTAATTCATCCAATGCCTTGTTGATGGTTCTGAAGAGTGAATCATCATTTATTATCATTTCAAATCCTATATTTTTAATTAGGTCTTCATATTCTTTAATTCTCTTCAGAACTGCATATGGGTCCGTTCTCCATAAACCCATTCCAATAGCTGGTATTACTATCTTTTTCCTTGTAGTTCCTATAAGGTAAGACAGTAGATTTAATGTCTTATCGAAATCCTCTATAAAGTTTTCTCTTCTTGATTTTATGCGCATAAAGCAACATCCATACCTGTTGGTCGAAAGGTATATTTTCAGAAAATCATTATGTTGAATTTCTATCTCTTCTTGCTTCATTTCTTCTAACTCAAATTCATCATGGGATAATGCCACTATCTGCGCGAATCCTCTGGGAAATGTGCTAAGTTCGGGGTTAATAAAATGAATAATTTTATTGCTATCCTCTAGGTCAATGTGTCCCAGCTTCATCGTGAAGTAATTATCTGTTGATTTCGTATAATTGTTGGTTAACCAATTGTTGATAAATTAATTTTTTTAAATTTTTGTTAAATTCCATTAGTCTAATTAGATTCCTTTTAATTTTACACGGGGTAGCTTTTTTTTGTTTAATCCTGGTCCTCGGCCTGATTTGGACTAAGATCCATAGTCAAATCTATCAATCGTCCTTTGGAGGCTTAATTTATATTGAGGACACTCATTTTGTTTACCCCCGCATTTCTTACCCCTCGAAAAGCAAGGCCCACAGATCTTTTCTTTCTCTTTGCAGTCGTTTTTCTTGAAATAATAATTTATCAAATATAACAATAATTATTGATTTTTATTAATTGAGAGCGTTAAAATACGCGATCTTATGAAAAAGTTATGTTGTTCCGCTGTCAGACTTATTGTTAGTCAAATGTATATTCAATATAAAAAAACTGTTTCGAAAAGACAAATCTTTGTATAAATATTTTTCCAACCAATATGTCCAAGTCGCATGGAATAAAAAAAAAAAAGAGGCAGACACACAACAAAGAAAATCTAAATGAATGAATCTGTCTTTTATAACCTGACAAAAAAGAATTTAAGTAAGCATGAGGTAGAAATCCTAGACAACTAACTTTTCGTTCTGCCCCGCACCACCTAAACCGAATACTTTCACCCTCATATACGGGCGTAAGCCATAGTGCTGTTACCGCCCATACAATTAATTTTATCTTTTATCTTTAACCCTCATAAAACCGTAATTTTTTTTTCAGGCAGAACCTAGATAAGTATTACCAGAGGGTACTACATGAGACAAAAACAAATGTACAGAAATACAAAATGGATCTCGCAAAATCAAAGGGACGTGATTTGGAACCAAACATATATACGAGAGCATGCTGGTCATCTACAGAAAAAGATGATAGCATCCTTAAAATGAAACTTGAACACCAAAACAGTTGCATGAAATAAACGAACTTAAATCTAGATAAGGTTTCATTATCAAAGCTACAGAATAATCAGCGGTGGATAGCCATCCTAGGAAAATAAGACTATGAAGAAGATGCATTGCTACAACCGAAAAATTAAAATATTAAAAAATATAATTGAAAAGAGTGTGAGTGAATGATTGAATTAACTTAATGTATTTATGATCGCTGCGCTAACGTTGGTATAGATGCCACCGGTTGCAGCCGCAGTTGTCCCTGCTGCCACTCCGTCGAGGCCGCCGCCGCCGCCGCCACTGCCACCGCCGATGCCCCCCGTCGCCACTAAAACAAGATGACGAACCGAGAAACAAACGGACGGATGGTCAGATGGACGACGTACGCACGGACGACGCACGTACAAGATAATGGATCAGCATACGACCCCAAACGAACTACAAACAAGCGAACAAACTACGACCAACGATTTATTGATGTAATGAATTGAAGATCTGAATTGCAAAACACCCCAAGTCCACTTTTTTCCTATTTTCATTTTTTTTTTTTTTTTTTTGTTCGTCGGTTTGTATATTCCAAAGACTATCCCTCTGAAATAAATATTACATCTTAATCGCAACTCAAGAAAACTTTTTAATACAATAAAATTTCAGCTGAATAGAATAGTATTCCAAAACGTCGGACGGTGTTTTGTTCTTCCTGAAAAATTAGCCCGGTGAACTCGGAATGTTTTGCAATTCAGGTCTTCAATTAAAGAATGTGGTTAGATGAATGTAATAGTCTATAGATTAATAGATCTAAATTAATATTTAATAGTCCTTATAATATGAGAAAATGAAATTTTGAGAAATATTGAATAAATTGAACTTTTGGCATTAGTATTTAATTTTGTCATTCCCTAGCAACGCCTAAATAGTATTACATTGTTACGTGTCGATCATTTTTAAGTTGTATTTTTGGAGGTAACGTCATATTTGATTTCTCCATTGTTGAAACACGATGGTCTGTAAATCTACAGATTAATGTATCTTCGAAGTATAAGTTGTTTTGCTTGTCTCTAATTTGAATGTGAGGTTCAAGTTTAAGTTTTAACATTGTTGGCGTAGAAAGAAAGATGAGGCCTCGATTGGTAAGTTTTAAATGTGGTTAGTTAGCATGTCCGATGGGAGTACAAATGACCTAGAGCGCGGTTTAAAATATGAGTTCCGACTTTACAACGTTATTTTTAATTGGCGGTAAGCGATGACAAATCACTATTTTAAGAAATAGACCTCTTTGCGGTGACCACAAATTATTTCATTGTAAAATTATGATGTTTGCAAAAAGGATTTTAAGCAAACATACGAATTGATGCAAGGTAGAGGCGCAAAGAATCTAATATGATCACCAACTAAATTAATGTTTTATATATATATATAGATAGATAGATAGATAGATAGATAGATAGAGTTAAAATCGTCTAAGTCAAATTATAGTCTAAGCGAATGCTAAAGCCTACCAGTTTCCGAGTCAAAGTCATAGACTATTCCAACGGTTTATGGCTTCTCTGTCGAACTTGTGGATAATGAAATCTCGTAGGGGCACAAATACTAAGCGATTGAAAAGAACCTGCCAGTTTTAGAGTAACATTCATTGTTTTCCTCGCCATTGCAGACCATGACGAATACATGACGATAATCTCTGTCGGATTTGTAGTTACTGAGATTTAGGAGGGGCAGAAATGGAGAATACTAAGCGGCTAAAGAGGACGTAACATACCATGTGAAAATACATAGGAAATATAAAGAAAAGTAAGTAAATGAAAAGGACCTGTCAGTTTTAGAATCAGAATCATAAGTTTTCCCACCGTTTGAGGTCGTGACGAATCCAACGGTGTATAGCTCAACTCTGTCCGACTTGTAGTTGCTGACATTTATAGGGGGAGGACAGACAGACAGGACAAACCCTATATCTTCCCCTATTAACTGACTGACGTTCATACGGGTGCACTAATAAGGATTTTATTTTAAAAAAAGGGTAACACCAATTAGGGAAACAAATGGATATAAACCTAGATTTTAAGGGAAACCGGGAAACCAAGAAACCTTTACAGAAATCATCTAATAGAGTCCATCGCAACCTACTAGGCGAGGCGTACAGAAAATTTACACATCAACATATAGAGTAAGGTCTGTTGTTCTATATAGTAAACTGATATTTGACACGGGATGTATACATAATGCACACAAAGTGCACACCCTCTCATATACGAAAAGAGACAAAAAATATCGTTGATAGTGAGCAAGCACAGTAAAGTGACATTCACAAAGAGAACTCGCATGTACATACATTGAAGGTTGATCCACTGCATTCGTCAATGAGACAACAGTAATAACGGTGACATTCTAAAATTGGAGAATCTGTTGGCAGGCGTGAATGAAGGGCTCGGGCTTCATGCTTCGCCCAACACTGTGAAATATACAGGAATCGACGTCGTGATTGCTGAGTCTGAGTTGGCGATCGTAGATCACCTTTGACGCCTTGCAGCGGTTCCCTGTTGGTAGGCGTGAATGGAAGACTCGGGCTTCATGCTTCGCCCAACACTGTGAAATGTGCAGGAATCGAAGTCGTGATTGCTGAGTCTGAGTTGGCGATCTCAATCGTAGATCACCTTTTACGCCAGGGAGCGGTCCCCGCCAGCAAACAGTCATTCGAACAGTAGAGGACCCAATAGGCTAGCTTTCTAGGTAAACTCTGGAATTGGGCAGTCACTCGTGCGAGATTTACTGTCTCTGTTATAACTATAATATCAACTCTTGCAAATGAAAAAATAAGAAATAATTTCATATTTTCATCATAGATATAAAATTATTGTGTTTGTGAGTAAAGCTGAAGAAAATCATTTATATTTACTACTCCTGAAATGTTTCATTTTTTTATCACAAAAACTTTTATAACAGTTTCTTTATTAGGAGATCCTCATACAACACTTTTAGATTACTTTAAGATAACTTAATAAAATACTTTTTTTACCTTCATATAATTCAGCTTCTGTTATGCTCTGGAAAAAATGTAAGCTCAAGATGAAATGTATTTTAAAATCCCAAGTACTAAATTTTAAAATATCCTAAAGAACTAATTCAATACTCTTTTCTTTGAACAAGAAAATTCTTCTTCTTCAAAGAATATGCATTATTTTTATTAGATTGCAAGTCTTATTTAATATTTTACATTCGTAAATCTTAAGATCAAAGACTGTTGGTTGTAAAATCAAGTATGGTTATAAACTGAAAATACTTCTTCCACTTATATTTTCTTCTTCTAAGAGAAGGATAAATGTAGATGTAAGTTTTAGATTAAAATTGAGCGGATCATCCTAAAAGCTTAAAGTATTTTTAAAGTCTATTTTTTATTTTTATTCTCCTCATGCTACTACCCAGTTGTTTTATTCTTCATGTCAGCATGCAGCCATGGTTGGTTGATGATCATGGTAGCAACCTTGTCTTAACTCATATTCACATTGAATACAGAGGGTTAATAAAAATAGTGAATGAAAACTATAATAGATAATTTTATATTTACTGGAATTCAAGTAATAAGAAAATGATAATTAGGTTTTAATATTCTTCTTTTAAAATTCATAATAAGTTTACATTTTTTAAAATACTCCTTAAAAGAAATATTTGAATAAGTAAACTTATCACTCAAAGTTATCTTTTACATTTAAATGAACATTGATCACAAAACTACTTGAGTTAGCTTTTTAATTTCGTACATTTATTAGCAGAAAAGATAGTTCTCTAATATCAAAAATATATATGACTGTACTAATTTTATCGAATAGGAGTTGTAAGATTTTAACTTAATTTAATTATACCTAAATTTTGAAACATCTAATATTATTAATATTATTGACCGTGGATTGCCATCTCAGTGGTATTACTTAAAAGCCTATTTTATACAATACCCTAAGCGTGTTTGTCGCTTTCGCCTTTGATTTTGGAGTTTTCTCTGTAGTCCAATCCATTTTAATTAAAATAATATAGTTTTTTATGTTTCGCATTTAATGCTTATAGAAAGAGAACGTAAAATGTTTCGAATTCAATAGAAGAATAACTGTTTCAGCTTATGTTTAAAATGTTTCCCCATGAAATACTAAAGTTTCTATACTAAACTTCAAATATATATATATATATATCGTCGCTTGCTAATACTAGTTTTACTAGACCGTTCGTATAACACCCTTTATTAAAATTTCACATTCATGAATACTTAGAATCTTATTTTAGATAAAGAGATCATGCCGGCAGTCTGCTGTAGGGTGTCCAGTGTATTCATTGATTTCAAAATTTCTTCCTCCTCTACAAACTCAGAATGATAGCCACAGTCTTTACCTTCCCATTCATTTTCACTTACCTCCTGTAAACAAAAAATAGTGTAAATGATATGATAATCCATTCCCATTACATTTTTTACATCCCTTCCCACTACATTCATATTTCCCCTACATCCCTATCCTTATTGATTAGTTCACTGATCATTAAATCAGGCTGTTTTTCTATTAAATTTAGCAAAGATATAAAGTAACATAAAGTAACTGATTTTTGAATCCTGCAATTTAAATATTAAATAGAGATTTCCAATATATTCTGGTGATAACATAACGTCTCGTGTTTTTTGTAATAAAATTTCGCTGTTCTTGGGGTAGGCGGCGAGACAGCTGTGCTTTAATTGTCCGCCATGATTATAGAAGCAACCTGAACAAAGAACATTTTCTTATAACTTAAAACAACCATTCATTTTCTAAATAATCTTTTGTAGAATAAAAATTTCCAGCCCTTTCTCTCAGTTTCATCCAGTTGTTCCAATATTGAAGGGGCAATTTCTATTTCATCCTCCATAGCCATCTATAATAAAGAAAGAAATCAGATTTATTATTTTTGAATATTTCCATATTATAAAGAAGTGAATACTTTCATAGTATAAAAATAAACAAAGCGAATAGTAGATGATTAAGCATATACTTACATTCATATCCTCTTTTTCATAATCTTCAGCTAGTAACGTTAAAGTCTGCACAATCTCTTTATCTTCTACTGTTAACTCCGATCTTTCATCATTTAGGTCCAAGTTTACCCGCACTTAATTATGTGGTTCCTCTACACTTCCACTTAAGTGGTTCCTCTACACTATAGCTGACTTCCCACTTATTTTAGGAGTCATTACGACATTTTTTATTTTTTCCTGAAAGGAATAAATAATTAAACAAGTATCAAATATATTATTCAATCTAATTATATGTTCTTATTTCTACTGATATGATATAAAGATAGTGATATTATAGTGGATCTATTAATATTTTACACAGACCTTATCAAAGATTTTTTTGTGATTATAACTTTCAGGAAGCAGCAGTAAACTTCACACACTTCTATTTAGTAGAAAATTGGTCTACATATTCTGCATAGGCTCTACTCAATAAAGTGTGCACGCTACTACTACGTAATGCTAATTTAATGTACCTATACTACTCATAAACAAATCAAAAGTAATTTATTTTTATTACTTTTAATTTATTGAGGAGAAAGGACTCTCTATTACAATAGTATATTGATTTCTCTTAACTGTTACATTATTTACTACTTGAGCAATTAATTTCATCGATACAGTTTGAAATTTGCAACTTGCTAATCGCTCCCTTTCCTACTCAATGGAAAATAACTAATGAGTGACCTAGTACATCTATCATCGAGATCAAAAGAAACATTTATTTTCCTTAACTGTTTGCATTGATTCCTATTAAGATATTAAACGTTAGGCAAAATAAGAGTTAAACTATAATTTGAGAACCACTGGTTCGTTAAGTGTTTGCCTTTTTTTAAAAAAAAGGAACATAATCTACAACTATTTGTAGTACGAAGGCCCGTCGCAAACGAAGGGCAATCATAGTGCTAACTAGTTACTTTTATAAAAACTTTTGCAAGCGGATAACAATTAGTGATAACTATAATTAAAATTTAGGATATTATTAAGTTGACTCCCAAAAAAGCGGAGACACCGGAAAGTAATACTGTTATGATCACAATATTAATTTCTAAAAGAGACTTTCTCTTAAGATCTTTTATATCGCGTTAGAAAATATATTTTATCTTGCCACTACTAAGACATTTTTCAAATATCTATATATTTGTTCAAGTTAACACTAAACTTTCTGGGGTCTGTCAAACGTTCAATTACGTTCAAATTATTGAAGAGTCATCTCTACTTCTCTTATTTAAGTACTTCTGTTCACAATGACAGGAAAATTTTAAGTCCAAGCGAAATATTGCACCTGAAACCATATGCACTGAAGTCAAGCGTGTTGGATTTAAAGGCCTACACTAGGTGTTTAATACCTATTGCTTTGAGTTAGATCCTCACTCTGCAAAAGAATATTCATCAAGCATTGCAATGTAATGCGGGAACTGTTGTGCAGAAACAATTACAGTTTACAACTTTAGCTGAATAAAATGTGATCCATAAATGAAATACTTTCCCTAGGAGATATTTTAATCAGTAATAGATTGAATCAAAGTGTCAATTATTATACCTAGAAAAAATGTGTCTCTTCGCAACATAACCCACATGCAGTTGTTTTCACTCTTTGATTTGCTAGGAAAAATCTTATTCTTCCAAGCGTAGAAAGACAAGTATTTCTCCTCAGCATCATATGAGAGTGTACATACAAAATGTTTATTGAAACTTGTTAAGTATTTCTCACAAAGATAATCTTTAAAAATTATTATTTAAACTAAAACAGGCGCGCAGGGAAGACACCATAGAGTTAGCGATAGGGATATGGAACTTTTACCAGCAACAGTGACAGAGGCGAACGACATAAGGAATCGTTAACAACGGCTGCGATCAGTATTGACAACAGCAGAGGTAGAAAAGCACCACAGCAGCAGCAGCAAAAAAGCGCGCTAAATGAAATGTTGGAAGTCGGTAAATAAGACGCCAAAGAAATCATTAACGGAAAGATGGTTCGTTTTGTCGCTATAGGCTGTCAAATGAGTGCAAAAAGGAAAGTGTACATTTTTTTATATTTCTATCCTGGAAAAACGATAAAACTAATATATCGTATAGCTAAAGAAAAGGAACTACCGATGCGACGTCCAAATGCAATTTAATTATTGTCAGTATTGTTCAAACAAAATTTCTCTTTCAGAACTTACCGATACGACGTCCAAATTTAATTTTATTATTTTAAATTTTGTTCAAACAAAATTTCTCTTTCAGAAGTTACAGGAATGAGGATAGCAGCAGATCTAAATATGTGTAAAGAAAAATTGATGTGTTCAGACCACCGCCTTTATCCTTTAGCAAATAGAAAATGGCTGAATATATTAATGCAAATATGTTTAAAGAAATTTGACATTTTTTAAAAAACAATAATCGTCTTCCAAGAGAAACTACGTAAAAAGGAACTTGAATTTTCCAGTTCTGAGCAAGTAACATATAGTTTACATGCAAAGATATCGTAAGCCATCTACAATGTTAAAGATGGTATAACCTTCGCCCATAATATGGAAAAAAATACCTAGGTATATTCAGCAAAATTTTCTAAAAAGTAGAATTAACAAATGAAACATACCCTTTATAAGCAAAAGACAAAAAATCGTAGAATTGGCACTGGAACGGTATTTCTCTGAAACAAACACTAATTATGATGATTATAAATAAAAGTAAGGCCAAGTTCGTATCCTCCTAAAATCTAAGCAGTCATACAATTACCTTTCAAGATCCTAGGAAATAAGATTTCACAAAATTATTACCACTACATTAATTCTGTCTTCAACAGCAATCAAATTTAAATCACAAATTTCAATGTAATTTTTTTAAGTCCTTTAGACATATTTCGCTCACACCGTCAATCAAACTCAAGGTCCTTTGGTTACAAACCGTCTCATATATGTCTCTCATCCACTCAGATACAACTTGAATGGTAGAAAATTCAAGAGAAAATCTATCTGACATTCTCATAGTATATACTGTAAAGTTTCTGTGTTCCAAAACTTCACCAAGACTCCCATCTTATAATCGGACAAGGCTTTGTCAGATTATAAGGAAAGTGTAGGACTACAAATATGCTACTATAGCTTAAAAATACCATATAGAAATACTTTCCCCGCTTAATGAAAACAACTTAAAGCTGGAAATCTAGTAACAATCTCAAACGTTACGGTCGCTTCATAATATTTTACACACGTAAGAATTAATTCTTATAAAATAGCTTCATAACACTATCAATTGCACTGCTTAGCCACGGAAAAAACATACTAGTTTCGATGATGTCGGATAATGCATATATTATGTTTGGCAGAGCTACGCCTAACTGCATGGAAGCAGAATATTCTACAAATATTTTTGAAATCTCTCATTTAACACACTTTCAATAAAGGACCCTTGAAATATATTTAAACATGTAATCAGAATCTATGAGGGATAATCTATGATACTTTTAATTTATGAGAACTTCAAAATGTTTTAATTGTCATACTTCTTTTAACGATTTATTTTAATTAAGAATGATTCTTAAAATATTTCTGAGAGTATTACAGGAATATCCAAAGTATCTTCAATGAATATTCTGTAACTGCTTTGCAAATATCTTTAAACAGCCTACTGGTCTTCAGCTTAATTTTATTAACTATAGATTAAATTGTTTTGGCTGTAATTCCTAATGCTGTAAGATATGTGACTCAGCAGGAAAGTATACAGTACATCTTAACAATAATTGGCGGCTTAAACATTTTTTATAAGCTGATTACTCAAAATAAGAACAAAACAATACCTTTTTCATTTAAGGGAGAGCTTAAAGAATAGTCAATCGTATATGACATGGTTTAAACAATAATTCTTTTACACTTTGCAAAAAAATTTAATCACCTCACTTCTGAGAAAAAAATAATTCAATTACAACAAAATGTTACGTACTGCGATCCCTGATTTTAGCGTGAAGCATCAGAATTCAAGTGTAGGAGACTCTCTTTTAGTGTAAAGTTACCTGCTTTCAGTATTTTTCACTTTAACAGAAGAGTAAGAATGTTCGGAGGAGAAAGTTCCTTTAAGAACTAATGAAACTGTGTTCATCATAAATAACAAAATCCTATGGAAAACGTTTATTAATATATTAAACAACTTCATCACAAAACCTTAGAGAAAGAGTGTAAAAATGGTGAGCGCATCAGGTGGACCAATGTATATGGATTTTAAGTGGTATGAGTAACTGCTATTTGGAACTGTTACATTTTATTAAACTTTTGCCAAAGGTTATAATAACAGCTGTTTATAAAAGATTAAGCAAAAATCCAGATTTTACTGGAGAAAGGAGTGTGAAGGTTAAAATATGTTAACATAACACAGAAAGTATTTGTTTATATTTGTTTCTCCGTCTGGTTCAGACTCTACAACATTGATTTAAATAGTATTATGGTTTTAAAATATCTTATTCATATGAGGACAGTTGCAGGGTGTCCTCCGAATATCCCAGCCTAAGTTTCTTTTTTAATTTCACGAAGCTGTTCAATATTTTGACTGCTCTTTTGTGTTTTAAATAAGATGTGGAATAATTACTGTTTAATAAAATTATTTAGAGGTCGTTTTCCACTCGAGCACCAGACGTGTTAAACAAACAAAAATATAAAAAGTCAAGTTTGCGTTTCGTTTGTCAGAAAGTTGTAGGTGACTTGGAAGGCGTAAACTAAAACTTAAATTTTTAAAAAAGAATTGAATTAAATCGCTGATAAACTAGTCTTATTAACTTCTGATTTATTTTATAGTAATAAAAATTGTGTACCTTAAGATATTCAGCCGGCATTTTCACTTTACAAGTTGAGCCTGCATCTGTGGGCATTTAAAGATTGAAGGGTGGTGCCTAAAGTTTTGGCATATAATCTGATCAATATTATTTCAGATTTAATCCGTCTTGTGTTAAAATTCTCAGGTCACACTGCGCAGAGTTGTATACCTCCTTTAGATGCTATAATATTTTAACGTCATCGGGTCAAGTTGGATTGCAACTAACACCGCCGTTTGATTTATTTCTGCTGGATCAGACTGGGTACACATTTCGCGTTGAGGGTCGGCATTTGTTAAACCACTGGCGGTCGGCGTTCCGTAATCAAATAGCAACTGATGGTACGCAATCGGTAAATTAGCATGCAAATGCCTTAGCAAGCTGATGACGCTCGGTCACACGTGTTTGGCTTCGGGCAGTATTACTTCTGCATGTTCAGGTATTATTTTAGCTAATGTTTATTATTATTATTTTTATTATTATAAACAGCTTAAATGTTGTATATATACACCTTGCTTTTACTCTATTCTACACGTCAAGTACATTTCCATATTAAGCTGCTAATCGTTTGGCGCTACGTTTAAAATAAAATGTTGTGGGTTTGAATACCGCCAGGGGTATGGATATTTATAGTTTTAGATCTTATTACAATGTGACAGGCAAACTAAACCAAAGCTAAATGTTTTCTCAGACTGTTAACCAATGGACGATAAGGCAGCAACTTCAATGTCCCTGGTTCGAATCCCACCTTCGGCATGGATTCTAATCCAAAGCTTTAACTATAACCTGAACACTACATATAAATGAATATACGAAAGTACTGTAAATCAACTTTCATCTGACGATTTTGTTAAATGTTTTGATATTGTTTTATCAAGAAACAAAGAAAATTTCTGTGTCGTGATAGTCAAGTTTATACAAAGTATACTTCAAACGGTACTTTCTAAAATTTCTATTAAACAAATGCCAACCATCGTATGCGTCATAATTTGAAGTACTATATCAGGGAATTATTAAGCAGTACATCTGCACATGATGGACCTTCAATCCGGCCGAAGTAAAGGTTGCCTAAAGGGCTTAAATAATTAAATTATTCTTTTGGCTATAGTTTAGTAAATATAGAAATATACACAAAGTTGAATGCTGACAAAAGTTTAAAATAAAGAAAGCAAATGCATAAAATTTCAGAGGCTTAAGAAATGTAGTAAAACCCATCTTATTCACTTCTTTATATTTTACGTGTATCAACACCAGCTAAACTTAGATTAACGCTTTCAAAGGTATAAGAAATGTAGTAAATCGACTATAAGCTTCTTTTAATTTTTGCCTGAGCCAAAATTTGCTTAAGGTTCTTTAAAACATGTTTCTCGTTCTATTTTACAAAAACAGCATGAATTAACTAAAATATTTTAGCGTGGCAGGTAAACCAGAAGTGTATAAGTATTGTATTTTTATGAATGTTATCTAAAAGGGTATATTGAAGCAATAATTGTGAAACAAAATATATTCCTCACTTCAAATAGGGGTCACAATGGCTCAGCACTCAACTTCAGTGTTAGGGTATTATGTCATGTAAGTTTTGTGGTGCACAAAATTCGTGTGTACCTTGTCAATTACCTTGGAAGGTTTCCTCCCCCTTTCTTCACTTCAGTACTAATGAATAATATTAGCATTTTAAAAATCCATACGGACTAAGTAAAAGTTGTCTAAATATCATAATAAATTAAAGTAATAATATGAAGGGAAAAGATTATTATGTTAATGATTCTGCACTCCTATTTATATTTTAGTGTCCTGTCCTATGTTGGCCTGCGCCTGAGATGATTAACGATTGTTACAAAAATATGTTTAAAATATTCACTTTGTATTTCTCATAAAACATAGTGTAAAGTAAGAAAAACTACATCTTGACGATGTTGTTGTGATAAATATTACTTTAAGCGAGGCAAACACTCATACAAAAGTATTAAATATATCTTTAGTAATCAATAAAGGAGGCATGCGTTAAGTAAAATATCTGTCTCGTAAGTAAATCGAAAGTGTACAAGAAGTGTAAAAGTGCATATTTGATATTAATTCCCCATTGGTGTTCACCTTAAGTTGTTTCCAATTAATTCGTGTCGCTTCCAAAACGTCCGGATCAATGTTCAACTAACATTATCATGCAATCAGATGAGGTGCTATGAATAAAAATGGTAGCAATGAAACTGGCAATGTTTTTTGTAATTCACCAAAATTTTCACTTTCAGAACGCTTTAAGCTATCTTTAGAATAGACTTGGCAATGAAATTGAGTGTCAAAATCTGCTTTATATTTCCTGGCCAGCTTTGAAAGGTAAAGGCGGCCATAACTCAAAAATATGTGTACCCCCACATCCCTCATTCACATAGAAAGCATATTTAATTCCAAACACCGCAAACAAGACAAGTACCCAGGTTAAACTTAATTCTCCCTCTTGAAACATAATCTTTAACTAATAAAAGGCACTGATAAAGTTAAGTTGGTTCACCTACCTCTGAGACCTTCAGATCAAGACCTGCCTTGGGGCAGA
Organism: Lepisma saccharinum; assembly: GCA_022664845.1. Classification (NCBI taxonomy): domain Eukaryota; kingdom Metazoa; phylum Arthropoda; class Insecta; order Zygentoma; family Lepismatidae; genus Lepisma; species Lepisma saccharinum. Next base: position 58,815 of record JAGDQP010001046.1, read on the forward strand.
ACACCCATCATCATCATTTTTAATAATTTAGCAAGCATCAAAATTTTATTTACCCACGATAAAGTATTCGCTTGGTAGTCGGGAGGGCCTAAGATCAATTATACTCATTGCCAACACACAAAATTCATCAAGGAATAAAATAACATAAAAACTAAATATTATATTAATATATTTTATTCTTCCGTTCTACTTGTCATTAACGTCTCAAACTAGACAGTCCTGGGTTTCATTCCCGACATCGACAACAATTTTTTCTAAAAAGTTTGAGTCTACAGCAAAACGGAATCTGTATTATTATGGATCAAAGATTCCATTAAGATCCCTTGCAATGTCCTCTCCCCTACCTTATTCCGAATTCAGTCCGGCAGTAAGTAAATTTAATCAGAAATAAGAGAGGAAATAAGAGAATTAAGAGAGGAGATTCAATTACAAGTATTTTAGTATGGACAAAAAGGTTCAAAAATTAAAATGGAAGAAGCGGTCCCAGATTCGAATTCAGCCTGAGGCGCGAATGTTTGTAATTCTAAATTTTAACTACAACGCCAATCAAAAAATCCCATATAAAATCAATTTAAGATAATAGTATCTAATAAAATTGTAAAATGATTGAAAACTTATTAATTCTACTTACTTTTAATATGGTCAGAATGTAAGTTGAACTTGAAGAGAGTCGCTGAAACACTTCTCAATAACAGTATGAACTTCCAAACAAATGTACAAAACCAATGATGTCTTCAAACAACATGTAGCTTATATAGAGAGATGTTTTTGAAAAACATTTCAGAATATTTTCCCGAAATCTAAACCATTTAATTCTCTATTCGTTCAAATTATTGTCTGTCTTTCTCAGAGTTTTCAGGAAAGAAAAAAGCATTTTGTATGTTGTTTTCTCCGAAAAGGAAAAGTGTTGTCCCATTTTTAAAACTTAATAATAAAAGTCCTTAACCCACAATTCGACATGCCCTTACTCAAAATGGACGGGCCATAAACCTCAACCATAAATTGTTTCCTTCAGGTTTCAATAATCTATCAAATTCTTCACTTCTTTAGATCTAAGAAACAAACAAATGGTTGAGTCAGTAAAAACATGTCCTTCAAATATTTTTTGAAAAAGAATTCTTTCTGAAAATAATGTATAATGAAGATGTTTCTAAGTCACAATCTTCATTTTTCGCTACCAATCCATCAAAACAGCCAATTTCTTCTTTTACAGCTTTCAAAGTTTTTATAGCTCTGTTTATCTCTTTTAATGCCTTTTTCATAACCAATTGCTTACAATAAAGAATCAAGGCCCTAGTCACAATAAGTGCAGTACCTGAAATTTTTAAACAGTCAAACTAAACCCCTCCGCGGTTCTTTTCTTAACAGGGCTCACTTTACAATAATAAAAAGTCAAGTTTATTGCAATCTCCGTTGGAACATAAATAATAGGGTCATATCTCTTTTCTAGTCGGCTTTAGCTTTATTAGAGCTCAGCCGAAAAAGGAATTCCATACAAATAACATATAAACGAAAGAACATTATCCACACTTCGACCAAGATAGGCAGGTGGGAAACAGAAAATTTCTGCAAAGCCATAGGAAGCTTGTGATTGTGATGCCTCTTTTACATTCGTTTTTAAAAAAGGTGCAAAACCTTAGTCAATTGCAGTTTCTTTTGGTTCCAATGTAGCCTTTTCTTAGCCATTAGTTAGGCATTGTCCATCAAAATCAGGCTTAGCGCTCTGTATTACATTACGAATGCCGATTCCAAACTTCGATACTATAAAGGAAACATCTACGTTCAACTTAAGTGAAGAATCTCACATTATTTCATAATAAAAGTTATATCAACTTAATTATCAATAATGTCGTTTCTTAGTTATCATTGAGCTGGAATAAATAAATGTATATCCTTAATAAAATCCATATCATCTAATAAATGTAATCTATCGCGTCGCTTTGTACGGCTTTGCTAACGGCGCGGGCACTTCACAAGGGGTCTTACGGTTTCGCGATCGACACGAGACCGTATCATCGGTTGCTCTACCACGGCGAGCGGCTGACGGCAACAGTGAAACAACATGGCGGCTGCGGAATGGCGGATGACAATAAAAAAATCAAATTCAATTATCTCCTATCTTTCGTCCGATTAAAACAACAGTTTCACGATATCTCCGTATCATCCCAAATAACATATGCTAAAGAATCAGATTCATACTTCACATCAAATTCGAGAAGAAAGGTAACAGGGCAAAATCCTCACCTCTACTACTAGGCTAAGCCTCCGATGACTAAAGGCTATAAATAAATTAATAAATTCAATGTAGGAATATTCCTTGCATATATATGCCGTCTAGCCTAGAAAGGAAGTGATGCAAAGTTTGGCGAAATTGGCTCAACCATGTGGATTTTTGTAACTGTAAACACAAAGTCAGGAAACATACTTTGAGATTTCTTGTTTATACAGATTGTATCAAAAATCACTATCTATGTCGGGAAATAGTGCTGTTGAATAATTCGAAATGAATAGAGGGAGTGTTAATGTCGTACTAACTGAAGATTTTGAGAATAATTAAATTTTGGTCTAAAAATTGTTTCATAAAGACTTACTGACCAATTTTGTAACGAGGGTTACAAACACGTTTTCGATAGAATCAGCTATTACAGATTCAGTGACTATGCTAGTTGCCGTGAAAATAAAGGAAAGGTCAAGGTCAAATATATCTTAGTAAACTGCAGGGTTATCAATACAAAACGAAAATGTATCATTATTTTATTGCCAGGCCTTGTAAATTTTCATCGTCATTGATTAATAAAAACAAGTGAATCGTACTAAAAGGTAAATCATGCATTTAACGAATATGAAACTTTCTCTGCTTGTAATGATACATATAGGTCATATAATTTGTATTTAGATCCACCATGTTTTCCTTTCACAGGAAAAGAAGAGGCTACAAGAAATGGACACGACGAAACTGATCCTTGCGTTTTGTGTAATTTCATTATGTCATGGCGAGGGCCAGCTGAGTTGTAACCTTACAAAACCATCGTTAAAAATTGATGGAGATGTAGTAATAACAGGTTAGTATATAATTCTTATTTTAGTTCCTTTAATATCGGATCTTTTATGTAGGCAATCAACAATAAAGTTCCTATACTTTAGTTGATTTTCAACAGTGTTTCTCGAACGTCTCGGAAACACGAACTATCAGGTGTGCACCCTGCATTTTAGTAACATATAGGTAGTATCTTGTCCACTCTCCGCATAAAGCATAATGAAATTATGTTATGTTAAGAACAAAAAAACTGTGATTCACTTAAGCTGTGATAAAACACACACTGCTCTCCATAAAAAATACAACACCAAGAAGCACGCATGTTGCACTACAGCTTTTCATTAAGGTTAATGTAAAGCAATGTCCTAGAACAAAAGATGTCAGCACAACCTCTGTATATGTCTAATGTATTTTTATCGTTGCACCAAATTTCAATGCTGCTGCTCCAAATTCAAGCGTAGAGAGTTTTAACTTTTAGGGAAGAAAGTTCATAACTTATTCAAGAGTTCGATCAATGCCGATTTTTTATTTTCGTTTATCTTCGTTGTTGAAATCGCTTGTGAAGTTTTCCTTGAAAAATGGATATGTGAAATTATGTTTGTTACTTCCTCAAATTGCTACTGATCAGTTGCTGCTGTGTACGTTACGGTGGTAAAATTAGGACTGGAATATCTTTCCTGCTGGGGCAACTCTCCTGGAATTACTCTAATTCTGGAAATTTTCTAGTTATGGCCGATACGATTTACGAAGTTAATCTATTATATGGAGCTTTCAAAGGTTGATGGTCATCAATTTAAGGATGAATAGGTAACGTACGGTGGAGGAAGCATCGAACTGCCACGTTCCGAAACTAAAACGATCTAAATGTAGCACGGTTTCATTAAAAGTGACGCAAATTGTCATCAAATAATGACGTACGATAAATTTGGGAAAAGTTTGTTACCGAAGAATGCATCTTAGAGAGAACTTCTATTTTTGTCTACTGCTCAATTTGAATTACTCATTAATTAAATTTTTAGGAGCTAAAATCAGTCTATGCTACACTCCTTTAAGAGTAAACATTGCTCCAATACAATCATTGGATACAATGGATCGTAGGGTGGCTAAAGATGCGTTTTGCTCCGTGCGATTGATCGTGCACGATTGAAAACAGACACAATGATCATCAACCATCAGTCGATGCGTTTGCCTCTATCATATATTCCAGTTTTCAAATTAATTTGACAATATTGTACAAGTAATATATAATTCCTTGCTTCTACTGCATTTATTATTGTGCACAATTTGGCATTGTGTTAGCTTGGTTCCTTCCAGACTTCACTTCAGGTTCATTATTGTGTGTAGTTATGTGTAGGTTACTTTAATTTAAGAATGCCAATAAAAGTTAAATTGTTATGGAGAATGGTTATAGTTACTAACTTTTACAAGTGAAGGTCACTGTCTTTTATAATTACTTCGTCGAAACACTTCATGTTATGTACCATATCTACCATTGCATGTATGTAATATTGCCTATATGCAGGAGATGGAGTCGAATGTTAGAATGGATTAACAAATATTGACTGTTCTACATTAAATTAACTTCTTTATGATGTGAGGAACAATATGGTCCTTGTACTTAAGAAAAAAACTCAATTCTTAGAATAACAAAAATCATCAATTCACTCTTTCTCTCCTGTAAATTATTTTATTTTTTGCCTATTTCTGGACACCACGTCCTGCATTTAACCCGTAATATTATAGTTTTCGAGTCAAAATTCATAACGTCCAGATACATTTTCCAAGCTCTTTAGAGAGGGGGCCCCTTAACTCCCCCATCCCTGTACCTCTGTCAGCAAGTAACGTGAAATTACGACCTACAGTATTCATAAAATTTATTATATCTGTCAAATTTGGAAAAATGATACAAGAAAACTCACATGGTTTGCCCACTTACTCGGCTTCTTCAGTCGTTGGTCTTTGTATTAGGGATGGGAAAGCTGGTACAATGCGGAATGATTTTCAACTTCTTCGACGAGGATCTCTTTAGGGGTATTTTCCCGCCCTTGACAGGTGGTCAAACCCTTTAAACTTTTAGCCTGTATAAACTCAATCGGTATAATATAAGAGCGGATTTTGGACCTCGGTCCTCCACGGGACGTGATTTAGCTTCTCGTAATAAGATATAACAAAAAATCAGACCTTAGTAGGATTTTTATATAAGATTCAAAGTTCAGAGATAACACTGCGCATAGATTAATAATATGGCATATTTTGCTATTACGTACACTATTGAAGCTAGATCTTCTTTGACGGGAGAAGAGGTAAAAAAAGACGTCTAATGAATCAACGGAGTCCCTAACGAATCATTTTGCAACACTTGACAAACAAATTAAACTCATGAAATTGAACGACGATATGACCGTATGCCGGGCTCGAACCTATGCCCACAAAATTACGAATACAGAGCGTAACCCCTCACAATGAACAGGAAAAATAACGTGACGAACACTACCAAGTTCGCTGTTTGGAAGAAGTTTCGAAGACTAGGTCAGTTTTTTTATAAACTTTTCTTCCGAGATCACTTCATTTGACGTCGCTGGGCGCCGATTTAGTCTTGCCGTCCTTCAATTTGTTGACATTGAAGGACACTATATCAACACACTTACTTATAAAGAATCATACTGAAAACGCTAAGTCCCAACGAGGAGACACTTTCAAAGTTCAGAAACCGAAGAGGGTCTTCAAAATTGAAGTTGCTAGGATGAATTGAGTGCGGTGAAAAGAGAGAATGAAGAACTGGCTGTTACTAATGATCTTGTAGACAAATTTGAAAATTAGTCGCGCAGAAATAATCTGATATTTAGGAACATTGGTGAATGTAGTGGTCCGGAACCTTGGGAAGAATCAGAAGAACGTGTCTTACAGTTTGTCACAAAGCAGTTTAAAGTAGACTTTAACTCTAGTCATTAAAAACGATCCCATAGGCTTGGACGAGGACATAATGCCCCTATTATTGTTAGGTTTTGTTCTTTCAAGAAAAAGGCTGAAATACTTAAAAATGCTTTCCGTGCAAAAGGAACACATGTTATTATTACTGAGGACTTCTCGGCTTCCAAGCGTGAAACAAGAAGACAGTTATCATGTTAGATGAAGGACGCTCGATCAAAAGGAGATCGCGCAAAGCTCCCATGTAACAAACTATATGTAAACAATAGACCGTACATTCTTGATGATCCAACAAAAAGGTGAAAAGGTGCCACAAGAAATCGTAAATTAATAAATCATACAAAGTTACAACACTGTCTCCGAAACTTGACCAAAGTGCAGCTGCATCTATGACATTTGGAAAGAAGCAAGTGAGCAGGTCAATGCGTTCAACCATTGCTCAGCATCTTAGGGGAAGCAGAGTTTGACAGAAGGAATGCAGAGGAGGAGGAGAGGTAAGTCTTCTTCACCAAAAAGCAGTGAAGCGTGTAAACAAATCCCAAACATATCTCACACTCAGGATGTCAGCGAAACAAGCAAACAGTTTCAATTATATTACCAAAACAGTCGATCGTTACGAGGAAGAACAAGGGACTGTTTCTGTAGTGTTATATCAAATAATTATGATGTAATTACAATCACTGAAACTTGGACCAATGAAACTTATTATGATAGTGAACTATTTAACAATAGATACACTGTTTTAAGACAAGATCGAATGTTAAAAATCTGGAAAATCAAAGGTGGAAGGGTAGTTGTTGCTGCTCTTGAAAATTACAATTTTTGTTTATTAAACAGTTGTGATGATAAATACTCGTATGAATGTATTATTGCCAAAATTACAGTAGGAAGGAAAGCATTGTTTATCTGTGTAGTATATTTTGAACCAAACTTAGGATTGAATTTGTATAACGATTTATTTGCGCGTGTTGAGACAAATTGTCCACAAGGTAGTCATATTCTTCTAGTTGGAGAAATCAATCTATCATCCATTTCCGGTATTGATTTCGATTTTGTAAGTAGCTCAGATAAATGCAGGAACTTATTTAATTTTATAATCTTTTGTGATCTTAAATCATTAAATAATGTGGTAAATCACAATAATCATACACTAGATTTGGTCCTTTCAAACCCAGAAAACGTTGAAGTCAGTAGGGAATTGATTCCGCTAAATACCATTACACCTCCATCATCCAGCTATAGTAATAAATATAAATAACCAAAGAATTGCAAAAAGAGAAGAAAAGAACAATACTATTGGTTACAATTTCAGGAAGGCAGATTTTATGATGTTATATAGGGAACTACTGGAAGTTGATTGGGAATGCTTTGAAAAGTATAATAATGTTAATAACTTAGTGAGTAAGCTTTACGATATTATTTAGGAAATATTTGACAGATGTGGTCCCTGTAAAAGAAACTATGTTCCAAAGTATCCATGCTGGTTCACTAATGACATTATTAGGAAATTCAAGGTTAAATCAATCTATCATAAAAAAATTTAGTTACAAAACTGAGAAACCCATCCCTTACTATCAGCAATTGGTTAGATTGCGTAGGGAAGTCAAGAAAGACATTAGAAATGCATATGAAGCCTTTATATCAAATTCTGAAAATAATATGAATGATGATCCAGGTCAACTATGCAAATTTATAAAAAATAAAACAAAACATCTTCCTCCAAATACATTAAAATGTCAAGGACAGAATTTGTATATCATGGAAGAAATAGCTGACACATTTGCACAGTATTTCCAGTCACTATTGGTATCCGCTTCTCAGTCGTTCGATGATTTTGATATCGAAGTCGAATCAGAGAGGTTACGAAGAAATTGGAATACTGTCTGTTGACCAAATACATTTGAGTGAAATAGAAAAGGCTATCAAGAATCTAAAATCCAAAACGACAGTTGGATCTGACGGCATACCCTCCTATAAATGATGTGTTCATATGTTTAAATATCCCTTACTGATTGCGTTCAACTTAGCACTGAAAACATGTACTTTCCCTGACAAATAGAAATGTGCTTTAGTTTGTCCAATACCTAAAACTAATGGCAGTCGAGAAATTACCAACCATAGGCCTATAGCAATGTTGCCAGCCTTTGCCAAAGTCTTTGAACAGATTTTATATCAGCGGATTATTATTCACGTGAAACAACTCGTTTCAACTAAACAACATTGTTTTGTTTCTCATAAATTCACGGTAACAAACCTTGCAATTGTTACAGATTTTATAGCAAACTGTTTGTATGAAGGAAAGCAAGTTGATGTGATTTATATTGACTTTGAAAAGGCGTTTGATAGAGTAAATCACAATATATTACCCGGAAAATTTAATAACTATCACTTCTCGTTTTCCTTGGGTAGGCTCATGTACTCTTATTTAGCTAATTGTAGACAATCTGTTATATTTAGAGATTACAAATCTAATGAATATACAGCTCTGTCGGGAATCCCCCAAGGCTCGAATCTTTAACCATTGCTATTTCTCTTGTTTATTAATGACCTCCCGGAATTCATAACCGATAATGAAAAAAAAAAATGTTGTGTGCGGATGATCTCAAAATATATGCCAAACTTGATTCTGTTGAAAATGCCACAAAACTACAAAATAGTTTAGATAACATTGCTAAATGGTGCTCTGTCAATCAACTTCCAGACAATGCAAAGAAATGTAAAGTATCATCATATAGTAGAAATAAATCGATGTATCAATTAGATTATGAAATTAATGAGAATGCACTAAGTAGACCTGATGCGATTAAAGCTCTTGGTGTCACCTCTGATAAGGAATTGACGTTTAACAACCACATAACGAACATTACAAATTAAGATTTTAAAATGTTAGGATTTGTAACAAGGATGGCAAAAGAGTTTAATAATGTTTCTGTATTAGGAAAAATGTACTTTACTTATGTTCGTTCCAAATTGGAATATGCCTCTACTATTTGGAATCCCTATCAACAAAAAAATGCAACAAAAAGAGAAAATACAATCCGAATTTCTGAAATTTCTAACCCATAAAGTAACTCGGATCTATCCTGCTTTTGAAAACTACAGTACAATCATTAAAAACTTTAATGTTCAGACGTTAGAGCAGAGGCGTATTATTTCTGATCTGTTATTTCTTAGGAAAGTAATTCAAAATGACATAGATTGCACAGACATAGTATCATTGTTACAGTTTCGTATTCCCCCACTAAAAACTCGTATAGACAATACTGGTCTCTTCCACTAGCCCAGTCAAATTAGCCCAAAAATGGGCCATGCCTGCCAAAAATTGGGAGAAAACGGGAAGTGATTTTAATTCACTTGCGGCATCCAAAATAAGAGTAAACTGAGTTTGCACCATTTTCCGAGTGGAGCTTCAGAATCTATGGCCAAAAACGGCCACATTATTGCTTTTTTTTGTTGATTTTTCAGTTTTGCGAAAAATAACTCTATAACAAAACATTTTAGAGCATAAGCCACTATATGCAAAGTCATCGAGCATTTTAACTTCTGCATCGAATGAGTACCTAAACTTTGAAATTAGAGTACGATGTATGGTCAAAATCGGCAGTCCAAAATGGGTAAAAGCTACAATTTTGGGATTTTGAACGGAAATTTACCAATTTTCGCTTCTCTGACTTCAGAAACAGGCCATTTATCGGTAATCCCTTCCAAAGTTGATGCGGGCTTCATAAAATATTATTCTGCAATTTTATTGTGTCATATACTGTCATGCATATATATTTGTTTAATTTATAGTTGAAAAACGTGAATAATGTTTTCAAAGAAATTCATATGTAAAATTAATCTGCTGCAATCAAAATGGTTCTACCATGGTTCACTTTTCAGAAAAATTGATCTAATGATTGTAAAACTGTAATAAAGGTATAAAAAATGAAAAAGGCAAGTCTCTCGTCAGTTGTATTTAAAAAACAAAAAACAATTCAAGTGTTTCGATGGGTACACTGTAAAAATCCCTGGTAAATCCAACTATACTGGCATTGCTAAACTGTATTGTTAATTTTTATAGTTATCGTAACCATAATTGTGCCACGGTAACGATACTCTTGTGCTAAGTTCGCTATATCTCGTATTGTTGTATAGTTGAGATTCCTAAACAAGTATAGTTAAATTTTATATTGCTGGGAAAATCATACGTATGGTTGATTTTACCATATTTCTTCATGACCTACAAGTTGGACAATATATTTATTGTTGCTCGAATCATACTGTTGGATGCGCATGCGCAGAAAATGACAAAAGTATAGTTAATATTACAATATTTTTCTGGGACTCTGTGTGCTTGGGAGCTATATTGTTTGTTCGAATCAAGAGAAATTATCAAATGTAGCTAAGGATGACGGAGGGTTTGTTACAGTCTCATGTGAGATTATGACATGAGTATTTTTGTTATGATAACGAAGAATAAATGTATTGTACAATTTTACGTAATTTGAAGTAATTTTGCAATGGGTAGTAATGTTGTGCTCATGTGATTAAACGGTGCTTAAGAGATGGCGCTGCTATAGCTACCATTTCTAAATACTAGACAACAAGAATAGTGATAATTCTGGAATCTTAGTTTGTAATCAACGATTACTGCTAATGACTTATCCGTACGGTATTATCCTTGAATTCATGAAAGATGTTTCAATCATAATGTATTTGCTAAAGTTTACACCTACAATGTGTATGATGTAATAGTCGCATACTAGTAGTGAAACCAAACTTCGCCAACAAGAAATTTGTATTTTCTTCCAATGTTATGTTGAAATAGATTCCACTCTGTCCAGATGCCATTTAGCAATAGATATGGTCATAACAGCAATAAAATATCGCCAATTCTAACAATATTTGTATAGCTAATGTGTAACTATATAGTGTGATCAGACATGGTTCCCTCATAGTTAATTCAACTATACAGTATTGTATAATTAACTACAATCCTACAAAATATCTTGTTAATTTAACTATAAACAAGAATTTGACCATACAATATTGTTAACAGTATTGTATTTATGACAATACACCTAACCATATATACTGTCATAATGACAATACACGATTGACAATACTTGTATGGTATTTGTAACTTATAGTATTGTTATCCCAAAATTAACTATGAAAAATCGCGTTATATGCTTACTGTAACCATATTTTTTTAGCGTGTACGCAATAGCTGGTACAAAGAATCATGTAAAGAATTTTCAATACAAATCTTCCCATACAAGAATCAAGAACAATCAAATGATTCAGTACATGAATCATCAATGCAACGAATTTATCATTTTTTCTTCATTTGGAACAAGATGGACCGGGACTGTCCTCTTCTAAATTTTCATGTTGTGCCATTTCGGTGTCTGCATCCAGCTCCTCATCAGGAAAGCATCGAAAGTCAATTGGTCTTCGATAATGTCGACTTCCTCGTAGGAATTAACGCCAACTTGGAGATACTCGTCTTCAGGGAATTTGTGCAAGCGTGTCCTCTGCGCTGTGTGCAGATGACCGAGCATTTGATCCCTGCTTTGCTGCAATAACAAACTATCCGAGAACCGTTTACACAAGTACGTGAAATCTTGTTCATCAATTCTTGTTGTGCTGTCCCAATCAGAATAAGATCATGTTTGGTGGACTTCCAACCCATCTGCTCAGGATTGAGGAAGTTGTTTTTCCATACTTGCATCTGGAATTACACCCTGGAGAATGCTGACGAGCAACTGCCTCAGTTGGATTCAAACATGCCAAGTTGAAGTCACTTTTTGCTAATGATCTCTGCAAGAGTTCAAGGCATGTCTCATTCAGTGATTTGTTACTGGCACCTGTGTACATTGTCACAATAAACTTGACTCCTGCCTCAGCAAAAAAATGAGTTCTTCGGAAAGTCATATCAGGGTTCGCAGGGAGCTGTTCGTCATGGATATTGACAGTACAGTTATTACAGTGATTAATAGGTCGCCCTATGTGGACAGTACATTTTCTGCATGCTCTGCAAGATTGATAAGTAGCCCAAAGGAGGGCGCGCCCGCATGGCAAATTCCGTAATTCTGTTTGTTGTTTTCTTTTATACTTTTAAAGAAAGTTTTGTTTTTACTTATAGGCAAAACTAGAAAGAATTTGTTTTGAATTATTCAAGTATAACTAATTTCTGTTTTTATAATAAATTAAAGTGTAAATACGACGACCACCAAAGTTTAATGTAGGCGTCTGCATTTACTGAATGATAGATACCTGGTCGTTAGATCAGACCAGTTTAGATCGTTAAACAGTAGTGTTTTTGCTTTGTCGCAATAAAAGAAAGTATTCTTATGAACTACGGATTCTCTTCGGAGGCTTGGAGTCAGTAGCTCACTTCTCATCCAGTATTCCTTAACCTGCGGGCCGCGGACGACCGACTCTCCACGGAGGCTCGGAACCTGTTGTACGCATATCCTGATCCATTCCTAGAGGGATAACCTCCCTGGGCGACCGTTTCTCTTCCGGAGGCACGGAACCCAGCGAACGTGGTCTCTCATATCATTTTGTTAATCAATTCTCCTTCTCCTTGGTGCATCCTGCTTGCCCACTGCAGTGCGAAGGCGTACAGGCAAACCAGACTGTATTACAGTTCACTCCTCGCAGAGGCATTATTCGGTTTTTCCTCTGGAATGTCAGTTCCTTGAAGTTACTGCCTGTAATGTTTATCGTGCTGCATTTCCCAATTCGTAAAATTCGTGGCAGTTGTTGCTTTCACCCCTCCTCCAGCACTCCAGCACTTATACACATGATAGTATCTCCGAGAGGGAATGGATCATGATAATCAAGTCAGTCACAAAATTTCTGAACATTGATGTTGTATCTCATCCTAGAGTTTGTTGTATCAACGTGCTGATCTGTCGGGGTAAAAGATACACCACATAATTCCTCAATCTAATGTGATACGTCTACAGCAATTGGTATTGCTGCGATCCATCTTGCCAGAGTTCCGTCACTAACACCCCGCCCTCGTGATAATCCACCACGTGCAGATATTTGTTTTATAAGAACCTGCTCTATGATCATATCTGACCATATTCCTGACGAGTATTTTTGTGACCGTCTGATGGTAAAGAAACCTTTGGTAACATATTGTTCATACACAGCATGTGTAAGCCGGTTTTCAAGCACCAACATATCTTGTAAACAACTGGCTCGCGTTTGCATAACTGAAGTGGCCACTTGCGTGGAAATATGATATCATGTCCTTTATAATTTCAAGGTCCAATTGCCAGTTACTACTTCTTTCATCTTTAACAATGTGTTTGAGAATTGAAACCATCCGAAAATATTGCACCCACAGTTTCGCTGTTGGACCATTTTGCTCTAATTCCTGAAGTTTTTCCTTGAATATGAGCACAATTGCATCCACGCAGGATTAATCTATCTGCAAATTTTCAGAACTAAAACTGTCAAGAATGGTCAATACTGCTGAGTTCCCCTCGTCCGTCACATCCATTGTAGACAAAATTTTCTTGGCCAGACCAAGCTGAACCAAAATGCGACACTTACAGCTCTAGAATAGAAATGACTGGACATCATAGAGTTTGTGGATGCTAATGCGTACGAGACATTGAACAAATCTTGCAAACCACTTGCATAAATTATGTAACCTATGGCACCCATGAACGACATCAATAGATAGAAGCCCTCAAGTCGAACTATCACGGAACCAACATCACTACCCGACTCACAGAAAGCAACAATTGCTCTAGTTTTTATGTAGAGAGGCTGCTAAAAGTGACAAAGCAGCTCTTTTGAGTTGTTCTAGACATTTCTGAGCTGCTGTTTTGAGGATAGTGTAAATGGTGTCATAATTTGAGGGTGAAGCCCTAATGAATGGTAAGCATAATATTCTTGATAAGACAAAACTCTTGTTTGATGTGTCGCTCTCCATGAACCCATTCCATCCAGGGATGAAGTCCAATTCTTTTCATTTCCCATACATCCACAGCAAATCAGTTGACATTGGAAGCACTTCTCTGTCACCATTGGTGACATTCTCAATAGTCAGACTGGTCAGTCTCCCTTGGTGTGGTTTCTAGAATTCTTCGAATGGTATAGTGCCGTGTTCTCTCAAGGAGGCAGCATTTGTAGTATACAGGACCTTATCAATTTATGCTCTTGGGCTGAAGGATGTCTTCGGAGTGAAACACTGAATACCTCCCATGGCATGGAAGGTGTCGTGACCATCGATTGTGTCCATGTTAGGTCTATCATGCCCTTCCCCAGTAAGCAAACCGCTACCCCCCTTCATTGCGTATAATTTTGAAGCCTGCATCAACATTGGAAGGGATTAGATCGATAAAGGACCGATTTCCGAAGTCAAAGAAGCGACAAATGGTAAATTTCCTTCCAAAATTCCAAAATTGTAGCTTTTACCCATTTTTGACTGCCGATCTTGACCATACCTTTTGCTCTAATTTCAATGTTTAGGTATTCATCGATGCAGAATTTAATGCTCTACGACTTTGTATATAGTGGCTTATGCCCTAAAATGCTTTGGTTTCGAGTTATTTTCGCAAAACTGAAAAAAATTAATAATAATAAGGTCGTTATCTTGGTCATAGCGTCTGAAACTCCACTCAGAAAATGGTGCAAACTCAGTTTACTCTTATTTGGGATACCCCAAGTGAATTGAAAACATTTCCAGCTTTCCCCTAATTTTTGGAAGCCAAAATCCTATTTTTACTGGCCTACACTACAAAAAGGCCAACATTAATATAAAGATGAAGTCACCAATCTGGAGAATATGTACCACCTACAATGAAATGTGTAGGAATACATTGAATTTAATATATGTGACATGTCTTAGAGCATATAAAGATGTTGTAATAAAAAATGTCTGTAAACAATATTGCAAATATCGACACATTAATTAGGCTATAAAGCCTGTTGTGTTGACAATAAATAAATAAACGATAAGTTAATTGACAAATAAATTTTGTTTCTGTATTTCTTATGTTTACGTACAGGTTTATTAGATCTTCATAATGGTTCCGATTGCAACAAACCTATTACAGAGAGACTACAGCAGATGACAGCAGCTGGATGGACCGTACATCGGTTGAATGAATTGGAGTACATACACGAATTCAAAATAGGTAAGCTTCTATTTAATAATAATAATAATATGAACACATTTTACGAAGGCCATTAAAATTGTATGCCCCCGTTCACAATATTTATTAGGGAAGTTCTAGGAAGTTCTTATCTGGTATACATACACATTACATTTCAGTAATTGTTTTAATACAGTTATAAAGTATTCAGGTCTGTTTTCTTTAAACGATATTTTACCTAACTACATGTATCTGCCTATATGCAGAAAAAATATTCTCGTTGTATAGATCTCTATTCGAATTGCTATCTTCACATTTACTGAGCACCAAGACAGATGCTGGGTACATTAAAGTCTTTTCGACAACGCAGGATATAGTGCGTAAGGAAGCCTTATAATCTAATCTAAAGGCTTATTTAATCTTATTCTAATCTAATGAATGAAAGAAGGCTGATCATATAATTTTATTCTTAAAAATACCTACCAAAGTGTGCTCATAGTAATTTGATTAACTAGAATACACATTCTATGGGAAACCTTATTGCTTTACTTATAAACCTCCAAGGAACTTCACAATATAATCTGATACAGTTCCTTTGAAAATTTAAACATGAATTGTAATACAAAACTTGCCATAGAGAAACGACTAATGACTAGGGAAACGTATGGAGGACTTTGCATATCCTCAACTAGGCACTGAGCGGCCGTAACTCGGTCGGTAGAGCGTTGACTTAGCATTCGGAAGGTCCTGGGAACGATCCCAGTGGCAGCCCATCCTGATTCAGGTTTTTCCTCGATTGCATCAGGTAAATGCCGGGATGATACCTACTAGCTACCATCCGACTACCTTCCAACACCCTTTGTCTAAAGCCTATAAATAAACTCAATTCAATTTAATTCTCAACTGGACACTATTGATAGACGTCCATTATTGGCTTAACATGCAGATTAAGGCAATGGAAAGCAATTTTGTTCCTAAAACTACAAAAATTTTCACGTGGGAACACTTGACCGGAAGCTTATAAACAGTACAGTCAAAATTTGTATATCGTAAAACTGGGAGAGACACAATTCAAGAAAAAATCACTAAAATACTATTTTTTTATGCAAACTTCTAAAAAATTACACAATATATTCTGTAGTGTCTTAGCTGCAAATTCATGCGAGTAATTTGTTACATAAGTCAGTGTATGCTGAATGATGGTTATTTTTACAAACCTTTGAGCTTGCGCAAACTCTCCTACTAGTAGCTAAGGTTGCGCACATGGGTAGGAGAGACTACGCATGAGAATTAGATAACATTCGATAGTACGAACCAGATAGAAACAACTTGTAGTTATCCAAAACATTATAAACTGTTGTATTTCCGAAAGTAATTAGCTCAAGCAGCATTCCTATTACATTTCTTACACATGGCAGTGTTTATAAACTCTACTAATACAATTGTAAGTGGACAGAGGAAAAGAATTTTATTCTCTTCACACAGTGTATTCCTCTGTCACGTAGTGACACCAAAATCTAGCCCTGATTTGTACATAACTTTGAACAATCTCTCCTCTCATTGTTTTAAATTAATATACTGCGCAAACTCTCCTTGACGCTTGTACCAACTATCCTCATTAGGGAGAAGAGATTACGCACCACATACCTTGGGTGCAAATTTCCAGAATGACCATAAACTGCGTACAACTAGTTCAGATACACCTTGATTTTTAATTATTTTACAGTATAACATTTCCTTTGAAAATATATGCATCGTTTATGAAAATTTAAGCAATTTACTTGTGTCGTAGATGCACAAAATTCAAGATAAATTTCAGCGACCACCTTCTTTCAACATAGGAATTTAACTGACGAGTCTGCCAATAACATATTCAGTTATCCTTCACGCGCAACACGTCAGTTCAATTCCTTCCCGCCTTTCTAGGGCCTACGCAATCTCTCCTACCGCGCAAATTCTCCTGGTTTTACAATACACTGAACGAGACAACGAGAGGGGTTGTCTTCCTGTATGCCTCTTCTCTTTATGCCTTCTGTTCCAAATTTCATTACAAATTGCTGAATAACTAGACCTATCTTACTTACTTACTTACTTACTCTATGGCTTACGGAAGCCGCAAGTTCATCAACGCAGTAACAAACGTTCACCATAGGATTCTATCCTGAGCAACAACAAGCCAGTTTTAATCATAAACACCTATTTCTCAAAGATCTCTTCTAATACTGTTCCCCGAACGTCGCCTTGGGAATCTCCTTTCCTCCGGCTTTCCAGCCAAGATGAAATATAATCTTAGTTTTTCCCCATCCGAGCAACATGGCCTGCCCACCTTAGTCGTCGTGATTTCATTATTCTTACAACATCGAGTGAGTCGTACACTCCGTAGAGTTAAGACCTTATTTTCAAACACTCGTACTTTATGTCCATCTGCTAGGGTCGCACTCCAACTTTCGTAAACGTAAAGTATTACCACCGTTCTGTATATTTTCAGTTTGAACTTTCTTGATATTAATCGCGAGGTTAAGAGTCTGGACTGAATAGAAACATGCGTTGCTCGATACTCAACGACTTTTTGTTTCTTCCGTGACCTCATCCTTGCAAGTTACATATGCTCCCAAATAATTAAATTTGTTTTTTCTATGTTCTCAATCTTAATGATTACATATCTATTTCCTTCATTCTCACGTCAGTGTTTCGCCTTTTTAGTATGTACAGGTGTTTTGTTTTCTCTATATCTACCTGTAGACCTATCTCATCTCAAGCTTCTACTAAGAAAGAGAAACTTATTTTTATTTATAAATGTTTTTCTTCAGTAAGAACTAATTGTAAAACTCCCGAATAACAAGAGATTTGTTTCTCTTTTCCAGGACTGGTGATATACGATATATGCAGTTCATCTTCTAACGTCGCAAAAGCAGCAGCTACAGCAATAGTGGAAGAGGGACTATTAGATTGCAAGGATAAGTATAACCTAGGTAAATTGAAGTTTTTGAAATTGTGCCACGTATTTCAAGGGAAATAGCTTATTAACTATCTAAGTAATGTGTTGTAGAGCTCGGATATTACGGAAAAGACATACTCCTTAGGGTAAAAGTTACTAGTAAATAGGCATTAGTAAATCTACGCCAAAAATTGAAACGAAGTACGCCGCATTAATGCTAAAACAAAGTTGAAGGCATCTTTCATTTCAAGGCAGCATATTCATCTTTGGAGAAAAGCTCCTTGGAATTATATATGATATTAACTGTGCTTTTTCTCTTTTCCCTTGGTGTACTCTGGAAAATTTAACTGTTAATGAAGCGATTGATTTATTCACTGATGTAATACACGATACGTGTAAATACTTTACTTTCATAAAGAAATGCTGATTTTTTAAATATCCTCCCTGGTTTGATGCAAAAGCACATAGTCTGTTTAAAAAAAAAACACTTGCATGGGCACCTTGAAAGAAACATCCTGTTGAACATACTTGCAGCTCTTTCTCCAAGATCAGACGCTACTCCAATCAATTGTTTACGAAAAATGTAAAGATATATTGACGAAACAATATCTGAATTATCAACTAATCCTAAGAGATGTATATAAACTCTAGAAGATGTTAGTCACGTATTCCAACGGATTTAGTTTATGATTCATCTATGGCTGCTGGTGAAAAAAGGGTGCATCTATTCAATAAATACTTCCGTAACAATTTCTCTGTTCAGTCTACTCCTTTGCCTCCTCCTCTACTTCAACAGATCTGTTCGCATTCTATCTTTAGTAAGTATATCACCTGATGAGATAATGTATCTTCCTTCTTCTTTACCACTGAATCGTTCTCCTGGTTCTGACAATGTTAGTTCTATTTTTACGTATTACTGCTGAATCAATGGCTTCCCTTTTTTCGTCTTCTAAATAGCTGTTTTGTTGAAAGTGTGTTTCCTTATTTTTTGGAAGCAGGAATTCTCGTTCTCAAATCTGTAGATAAGACCCCTGTCTCTTTATACAGACACATTTTTCTTTTATCTATCTTGTATGTAGTTTGTGGAAGAATAATAAAAGATAGACTTTAAAGTTTTGTCTCACCCTTTCTAGACTCTGGTCAACATCGCCTTACCAACCTGTCCTTGTAACTCTCTGACGCTACCCAATCCCTGTCCAATAATACACAACTGGATATCATCTATGTAGATCTAAGTAAGGCTTTTGATAGAATTGATTGTAATCTTTTTTTATTTATAAATTAACTCATCGATTTAATATCCATGGTAACTTTCTTTCTTATTGAGAGATTGTCTCACTGGGCGCGAACAACGTGTGGTTCTCACTGGATCCTCTTTCAATGTTGTTTCTGTTCCCTCTGGTGTACCTCAAGGTAGTGTTTTGGGCCCTCTTCTCTTTCCTCATTTATGGACGATCTCCCATCTTACCTCTCGTCATCTGAAACCAAAATTCTCCTTTTTGCTAACGGCTAAATTATTTCGAAAAATGAGATCATGGCAGGATGTTGGTGGAAATAATCGTTTAGCTAAAATTTCTTTTCAAAAAGATCTTGGAGTGATATTTGACGAAACACTTTTGTTTGCCGATCACCTGACCTCTGTAACTAACAGCTCTATGCGCTCACTTGGTCCTCTCTATAGATTTTCTGAAATTAAGGACCTTCATTCATTGAGTATGTTATACAAAACCTTCATCTCCTGTAGATTGCTAGCATTTCTAATCTATCTCATATTGATTCTGTTTTGAACTTTTCCCTTTCTATAGTCAGAAGAACAATACTATCGGTACGTGATCTAAGCAAACCCGAGTTATTAACCCTCTTAACCTTCACGTTCCCTTTTCTCGTTGCAAGCTGATAGATACGATATTATTTTATAATATCCTTAACAGGAAACTCAAAACTGGAGACTTAATATCTAAATTTTACTTCCGTGTTCCCCCCCGGAAAGCTAAAAATAATAACCTGCTTCATTTTCCCACGCCGAGGTTAGGTATTGTTATTTTAATTTTAGCTTCCTGTTAAACATGGGTGGGTTTAGGAGAAATACCCTGGGGGAGGCACAAGAGAGATCCTGGGAGGAAATTACTTTAAAAGCTATCGTTCAGATTGAAATAAAGTCATTCTGAAATGACTGGGAGGGGAAATGACACCTCATGCCCCCCATAAATCCGTCCATGCTCTTAAAGTCTGAGGCTTCCCATTTCCACCCACTCGATAGTGTACACTTGATCCCTTGTTTCACAGGGATTCGATGTCAGTAACCAGATATCGTTGACATTGCAAAATTAATGCTGATCGATGTGAGAGGAGTCGTGTCTTGAAGCATTTCTCATGAAGTTGGAATGTTCTGTTGACTATCTGGTTTCTGTCTCGCAAAATCTCATAATATCGTTTATTTTCAGATCTTTCTTACTAGCTAAATACATATGAGTTTATTAAAATAAAATATTAAATTAGAGATAGGTTGCAGTACAGTATACTGCAACGCTCCTTTTTGTATAGACTAGTAACTGTGTATAATAATCTTGGTACAAGATTTTTGGATCTAAAAATACTTTTCGTAGAGCGCTAAATACACATATGTAAGTTATTTCTCTTCTGCCTTATAATCGTCATGGTTTTTATATTATTTGCTGTGTTATTTTTTGTTTTATAGTTTAATTTTAGGTTATTATGTTTGCAGTAATGCTATTTAGCTTCGGTATAAAATACCAATTCTAGTAGTATCTGAAGCTTAATAAAGAAAGAAATAAACGTCAAATTTGATTATGATGTAATGTTTGTTTAGTTGTATTAGTTGAGCATGCGGTGAAGAAAAAAAATGATAGCTGTGCTACGGAAGAAATAAAGTTTGCTCTAACGAGCCTTACTCCAAAGTTCGGAATATGATAGAGTTATTACTCGTACACATTTAGTAACTTAGCGTACAACCTAAAACGTTTTCATGTGGATAGTTTTATATGTTTGATTTTCACTAGCCGTTGTACGAAACATGAATATTTTGTGTCATATCTACTGGTCATTGTCTCGTAGATCTATTAGAAGAATTTAATTCGAATTGTATTTAATGTCTCTTATACTAATTTGTATAGTCTTCCCAATCGCAATATTCTCGATATTTTGAAACGAAAAAATAGTCATCAGATGGAACAAATTAACGTTTTTCTTCTTTCCAAATAAGGATATCTAAACATCATTGGGTAGGTGAAAGTAGTTTATATATTTTAAATTAAAGTTCTTGATAAGGTAACATTCCTGGTGAATTAGTGGTTTCACTTTACCTTGTACTCAAGTAGTCCACGGCTTCATTTCTGGTGGAACGCGTTGAACATAATTGTTCGGAAACTACTTTCAACTGTGAGATCCATTTTTGGTACGTTATCTTCATCTGATGGAACACAATGGCAAACCACTATCAATTTGTCTTGTCCAAGGACTTTCGGGCCATTAGTTTTTCTATGCCATCGATTGCTTTTCCTATGAGATCTGAAGCTATGTTAAAAGCTTAACTTCTTCAAGCCTTTTCCTACGATCCTTAAATTTACTGTGTGAGATAGAGGAATGTTAAATGATATGAACCACTTGATATACTTGAAGACCACCAATATTTAATACAATTGATTTGTGAAAACATTGTGGGGTAATAACTCTGAAGCCCCATTAATTTGATTTTCATGTCTTTTTGTGTAGGTCTAGTTACAACTTCGGAGATTGCCAACCACATTGAATCCTTGACTGAAGTACTAGAAATTCCGCTAACAGTTATTCCACAGCATCAAATTGGCGATCTCTTCAACGCTTCATTTGTGGTTCTTCAGGAGCTTAATTGGACTTCCATCTCGATTATAGTATCCAAAGAGAGTGCTTTCAAGTATCTTAGAGAATGTGCTGTGGAAAGAGGAATCTGCATTCAACATCAAATTACGTTTGCAAGTCTTCAAAACTCGTAAGTATAAGAATGTAATAGGTAGTATAGTATAGACCATTAACAGACATAACTTTTTCTTTGTCGTACATGTTAATATAAGTATAATCCCTGCGAATAGGAATTCACATAAAGATGCACTACCAATTTTATACGTCTTATTGATTTTGTATACGATCTCTGTGCGGAAAGAATACAGCCATTGTTAATATCACGAGAACGAATTGCGAGGTTGCGTATGTATGAACAGACACAAATCCATTGGACTAGTCAGCTGTGCTAGACTTCGTTAAGTGTGCGTGTGTACTGTGTTGTGAGACCATTATACTCGTAATGACCGAGTGATTAGAGCAGAGAATCTGCATGCAATTTTGCGGTAAACTTGATCATTAGTCCGCGGAAACCACGTATGGTTATCAAGGCTTTCTGACACGATAAAATGAGCGCAGCGCAAATAACAGTCGCTTCAAAGATGATCGGGATTTAAATGAAAGTGATCCACGTTCTGGAAGGCAGAACACCTGAGAATCTTGAACGTTTACGGGCTGCAATTAACAAATATCGGGGACTGATTGTGAGAAATATAAGATAACATGGGGATTTCAAAAATCTACTGTGTACAAGGTTTCGACGAAGGATCTTGGCATGAAATGTATGGCGGCAAAATTCGATCCGCGGCTTCTATTACCAGAGAAGAAAGAACTTGGTGCTGCAGTTGCGAATGACTTGCTTTAAACCACCGACAAGGAGCTAGACTTCCTCGAGAAGAGGAATGGTGGGAATACGGTTATAACTCTAAACGAAATCCCAGTCTCCCAATTGCCACTCAAGAAGAAGGTAATGCAAAGTCGCAGCAACGTCTAGACTATGGTGGATATAATTCTTCATTATGCATGGTTTTTACATAGCGAGTACACTTCTCCAGGCCAAACAATTAATAAGGAGTATTAGTTTTCGACATTCTTACCCAACTGAGAGATGCAATAGGAAGAAAATTGCTGCATCTGTAGGAAACTTGTGGTTGGCAACATCCTCATGACAATGAGCTCGCCCATTCATCACGTCTTGTGCATTTTTTTTCGCTAAACAACAAGTCACCCAGGCATGAACTTTAATCTCCTACAGCACAGATTTGGCACCTTGTGACTTATGTTTCTTTTTAAAAAACTAAATCACTTTTTGGAAGGGAAGATGTTTCAGACGTGATGCGGTTGAGGAGAATACTATGAGGCTGCTGTTGGAGATTGCAGAAATGGCCTTTGCAGAGTGTTTTGAAAAGTGAAGAGATGCTGGGAGACGTGTGAGGTCCCAAGGTGCCTAATTTGAGGAGGGCTTAGATGGTCTTGTCGTAGGTACTATGTATCTTGTTTAATAAAGGGATATTGTTTCGCATGACAAGTTTGGGTACTTTCCGATATACCTCATATCTCATACAACAACAAAGTACAGTACGCTTCTTTTGCACTTTAAAAGTATTTTTGTTTATCCGTCATGAGTTAAATTTTGATAATTTCTTTGATATATATTTTTTCACTGTGATAAAAATGAAAATATATTGTCTGAATTCTGTGCATATTCTGTGATCTCTGTTTGACAACCGTTCGATGTCATGGCTTGTTATTTGCACTATTAGTAGGGTGTCTTTGAATGACTTCTGATGTAAGACGTATGGGTATATCTGGACAGAAATCCGATGATTTCTGAGGTCTTCGAAATGATTGATTGAGTTTGTTCATGGCCTTTAGACACCTTTGGTTTAGGGCCAATTCTACAATCGACCGCTAATCTTCTAGTCAGCGCTAAGTTGAGACCAAGTCTGATTTTGGCCAATTAGAGTACGCAAAATAAGAGTGGGCCCCAACTTAGCGCTGACTAGAAGTTTAGCGGTCGGTTGTAGAACTGACCCTTAACCGGCTTGGAATTTATAATTAAGGAATATGAAGCTCTATTGGCTGATTTTTACATGCTCCGTATTCTTTATAGTTTGCCAAAAATCTTAAATATTTGGAAATTTGGTTATTTGGAAATTTGGTACCTATTCAAAACTTATCAAACGAATCTTACATTATTCATAACTTCGGCTAAGGGAGAAGCGTTACCCACTGCAGAGAAGCGTTAAAGAAATGACTGAAATAATATAATGTGTGAGAGAGGTCAGTAATACACTTCCAGTAACAATTTGAACAAGTTTTGTCAAATATTTGTGCATTTTCTCACACAAGTTAGCTTGGAATCTGCTTTTGTAGCCTACGAATCTTAAGTGTTCGTAGAAGCAGGGTTAGAACAAGTATCCTGTCGGTTATATTCTAATGTTTTGACTAACTGAGCTAGAACCTGAACTGCACATCAGATGAACAATGCTTTTGCTAGCTCGAATGACACCAAATCACGAGAGAACGAGAAAGCTTCTCACTCGTCTACAAACTGGCATCACGGTGCTGTCAAAACTGCTGAATTCAGTTCACTCGTTCGTACTAATACATTATAAACCTTAAAATTAGCCGCTTTAGCCCGTGACTCGAATTCTCCCGGTGTACCATACTTGTGTGTCATGTATCAATGCTTAAATCAATTCCAACGAAATTCGCATGGCAGTACATAGTGATGTTCTAAAGGTTTGAGCCAAATCAAGCTTTCAAGTTAATTACCATTTAACCTAATCTCATAAATCAAAGTGCAGTAACCACAATAAATCAATGTAGGTACATTGTTTGGGTATTACAATCACAAAACTGTTTTCTTAATGATTTTTGTTTCTGTTTTGGAAAGCTGAAAGTACTTATTCTGTTTACATCAATAAATTAGTCATGTAAACTTTTTCGTTGTATCAAATTATAGTTAATTTATTTCTTTTCAGAAATATCTTGAGTAAGTCGAAATCGGCTATAGTTGTTATTGGCACCGTACAAGAAGTTGAGATCTTCTTACAATACAAAAGAGACCTTCACAATAGAAGTATTCTCATCGTATCGCCGAGTAAAGATATCGAAAAATTCTTAATGGGTGAGTTTCTTTTAAATAAAAATAAATAGCACAAGTTAGCTTGGAATACTTTTAACTGTGCCCTAAACCTGTCACAAACGCCTTTTTTAAAAACAAAACTAAATAAGTCGTGTCGTGGTCCTGTACAATAAATTACGAGATAATATAAAACCCAGAAGTAGTAACATACAAGGACACAACTATCAGTAGAGTAAAGCCAGACAAAGTGGCACTTTTTAATATATATATATATTTGAACCAAATTTTAGTATGTTATTTCCAGGCTAAATAGCTCGGTTAAGTTCGTTAATGAGCAAAATTGGTCGCCATCTTGGATCCAAAATGGCCGCCGAATCCATTGTTGTATAGAATACACATTCTAAACCGCTGGGGCTATCGAAATCAAACTTGGCACAAAGGTACATCACTGTTTGATTACGAAAATGTTACCTAATGAATTCAAAGACGCCATCTTGGATCCAAAATGACGGAAGCAAGAAATCTATTTTCCTTATCGTTTGAGCTAGAGATACGAAATTTGGCATAAAGGTGTATTGTCACTAATAATTCAAGAAAATATTACGAAATGTTGAAAAAGTCGCCATCCAAATTGGCCGCCGAACCCATTGTTGTATAGAATACACAGCCTAAACGGCTGCAGTTAGACGTATCAAATTTGGTAACAAGGTACATTATAACTTGTATGTTACTAAAATATTACGTTGTATCCACTCTTGGATCCAAAATGGCGGACCAAAAAATCCATTTTAGACACCGTTTGAGCTGGAGATATGAAATGTGGCATAAATGTGCATTATGACGAGTAGCTTAGGGAAATATTACAACATTTGGGAATAGTGGCCATCTTGGATCCAAAATGACCGCCAAATATCCCATTTTGCACACCGTTTGAGCTGGATAAATGAAATTTTACTCGAATATGTACCATCACAAGTAGGTCACGACAATATAAGGAAACTTTCAAAAAGTCGTCAACTTGGATCCAAAATGGCCGCCCCAAAAACCCAATTTCCAAATCATTGAAGGTAGAGAAACGAATTTTTCTTTGAAGGCATATGACCAAAAGTAGGTTACAATAAATGGGGCAAAACTCCCCTTTGGGGGCGAAGGCCCGCGTGGGAAGGTGCAGATGGACACAATGGTGGTGTAGTGCTGCAGGGAGATTTTGGTTAAGATATAGAAGGCACATCCTCTCAAAAGCACTGAAGTTGGGGGCGAACCCCCTACGTATCGTTGAACAGCTCTTGATGAATAATCTACAAATCAATAAATAGTTTCTCGATAGCTCTCATATAAGGCGAGATTTGAATTTTTGAAAATAAAAAAATCTTCGAGATCTACCTCAGCCTGTAGTCCTACCGAAAGGGTTTTTGTTTATTTGGCGCGTCATAATTTTGAAACAAAAAGCGATAACTAAGTGTTTAATACACCGATATAAACCTTGGAATCTCTTACAACATTATACTGGGAAATGAAAGTAAAATATCTGGTGTAGTAAAAAGTAATCCATTATTTATGCATGAAGGCTTGACTTACCATAGTTAGAATGATCCGATTTAGGTCACATATGCGCCGTTTTGTTCGATAACGCGTTGCCATTTGGAATGCCTCTCTCATAGAAGCCCTTGTCCCTATTGGCAAAAAATTGAGACAGTCGATTTTCACAAGTCTCTCTTGAAGCGAAATTTTCACCAGCAAACGTGTTCGCCATGGACAGGAACAGATGGTAATCACTCGGTGCCAGGTCCGGACTATAAGGTGGATGCATAAGAACCTCCCAACCAAGCTCTCGGAGCTTCTGGTGAGTCACTATCGATGTGTGTGGCTTGGCGTTGTCCTGGTGGAACACAATGCCTCTCCTATTGGCTAAAGCTGGGCGCTTCTGGACGATTGCTGCCTTCAGACGGTCCAATTGTTGACAGTATAGTTCCGAGTTAAGGGTTTGGCCGTAGGGGAGCAGCTCATAGTAGATAATTCCCTGCCAATCCCACCAAACACACAGCAAAACCTTCCTGGCCGTCAATCCTGGCTTGGGCACCGTTTGCGCCGGCGCACCGCGCTTCGACCACGACCGTTTTCGCGTGACGTTGTCGTAAGTGATCCACTTTTCATCACCAGTCACCAACCGCTTCAGAAATGGGTCGCTTTTGTTGCAATTCAGCAGCGATTCGCAGATGGAAATTCGGTCCATGAGGTTTTTTTGCGTTAACTCGTGTGGCACCCATACATCAAGCTTCTTTGTGTATCCAGCCTTATGCCAATGGTTCCACACGGTTTTTTGTGCAATGTTTAGCTCTTGGCCAATCGAAACAGTGCTTACATGACGGTCGGACGCGACAATGTCCATGATTTTATCGACATTTTCGACACTTGGCCTTCCAGTGCGTGGTACATCTTTGACGTCAAAATTACCGGAACGGAATCGACGAAACCAAAATTGCGCGTGATTGGCTGTTACAGTATCAGGACCATAAACACTATTCACATTTGCAGCCGCCTGGCTTGCGTTTTCGTCTTTATCGAAGAAAAACTGTAAAATATAGCGTATTTTCTCTTTGCTAGTGTCCATTTTGACGCGCGCTCACACAACACTGAGTCAACTCATCACAACTATCTGAACAGTGTTTGTAGTACGCAATCTCATCGTTTGAACGCCATCTCGTTGAACCCGATCGGACTTATACAACGCGAGCTACAGATCACTGAAGCCATCTATTGGCAAAATAATGGATTACTTTTTACTACACCAGATATTAAAATATGTGGACCAAAGTGGATATTAATTAGAGGCATGTGAAATTCCATTTTGCTCGCCACTATGCAGTTAAAGTGAAACACAACTTGATAGCAATCTAATATTCTTATACAATAATCTAGAGCATAAAATAGTCGTGTGTATTATAATCTAGAGCATAAAATAGTCTTGTGTATTATAATCTAGAATGTATAATATATAAACAATACACTGGCTTGCTGAGTGTCCTGCAATTTCTAGGAACATGTTAATTATTCATGTATATTATTGTACATAATTGCATTATAATTGTAAAAGTAAATGTTTTATTTTGAACAAAAATATTTCGTTTCTAAACTGTTGACTATGTTTAAGTACGTATGTTTCACTTTACCCGATTTTGTATTTTTCTCTTCGCCCGCTCTAATACCTTTCTTTTCTTTAGGACATATATATGACGTCAGTGAATTGTATACAACATCATTTCGTGGTATTATAACAAAGATAATATAGTGCTTAGCAGATGTATCAGATTTTACTTTCCGGATATACTTAAGAACAACGAGTCTTTTCCTTCCCACCTTCTGAACAGTCGATCACTCACGTACAAGGTTTTCTCTACTCTCCCGCCAAGCAGCAAGTGCACTTTTCCATCACATCATAGAGCTACCGTCACAACTTTTCCATAGTGTGGTATCAACCATACATTTTATCGTTGCTCGTGTGCTAGGAAACAACGAAAATTCACTTTGACCGACAATACCACTTTGCCCGTCTTTCCCTTAAACATGGTTGAAGATGATTTTCATGCTCTGTGACTTATCAGTAAGGCTCGGATTTGTAATTTAAAAAATATTCTGTTTGCTGTTTCATATTTTAGATCTTTCAACGTTTTTCTTTTTAAATTTTATTTGGGAATCCCTAACGTAAAACCAAAATTTTACAGAAATTCATTTGGTGTTAAAAAATTAAGAAAAAATATTTGAAGCATTTTGGCAACAAACAATTATTTTTGGATTTTTCAACGTCATACCAAAATTATATAACAATAATAAAAAAATATTTGACTTAAAGTTTTTAAAAATATATTTGAAATTTTTTTGACAGTAAATAATTATTTTGGGGTTAAGAAATCAAATATTTATTTATTTTAAAGTAATTAGAAACAAAAATTATTGCCACACAAATTCAGCGAGAAAACAGTGTCTAGCATAGTAACGAGCATAACATTTGTGCAAAGTTGTTTTTAAGGCCCAGTATCTTCCAAGTATACACCATTTAGTCAATGAGGGCTGAAGTTCTTGGAATGGCTACCAGTTTATATATATCTTGATTTAAATATTTACTTAGTTCATTTTAAAGTGAACAGTTTGTCAATGACTGGTTTGATCTCGATCTCTATGCGTGTCAGAACTGAACCATCGAGCTGTACGTAACGATCCTTGATTGATCAGTTAGTGTCGAAAGATAAACGACACAGCAAACATTTCACATCGAGCGTTTATTTCCAGTCTAAACGAATGTGCACCAAATGTACATTTCTCAATTTTATACGCTTGTTGTTGCTGTGCCTCTTGTTTTTAAGTTTATGAGTTAATTATCGATTCATGCACATACCGGACTGTGCTAATAGCACATGCTGTAAAGAATATTTGCACTTTTTTGCAACAATTAAGACATTTCCTTGATTCATATTTTCATTAAATATTTAATGGCATCTTAGTTCAATATCGCTTTTAGATAGAGATCAGTAGTCTGAAGTTTGTCTTTTTAAATATCGAACTTTAGCTCTAGCGTATGTATGAATTTGTGTAGGTGCCAAAGCCGAAAACAGCTAAATATTCCTTGATTTCAGTCGTGGATAGAGGGAGATCTAACATTTACAAGCGATAGTAAAATTATCTTCTGTGAAGCTTGTCAAAAGCAGATAAATAAATGCGCCTGAAATATGAAGGAGAAGAGTAATCTATGTGGGTTGAAGAAGGTGTTATATAATTATGGATAGCAGGAGAGAGTGGGATTTTATACATGCATACATACAAACATATGCCTCAAAAAGCTCGTGAATAAAAATGTTGGCACTCCCTAGTCTCAGTTCGAGTCTGGCCTTCAGGTCATAAATAAATTTGATGTCCCAAGTTCTGTGGGATGAAAGGTCGCAATTATTGTGTAGCGTACGCGCGCGTGTATGAAGAATTGCAATATTGAAGTGTGAATCTGTAATAAAACGTCAGGATTAATAAGCACATATGGCATAAAACCGATAGTAAGTAAAATGGGTCCTGGCATGAACATGATGTTGCTTGGCAAATAAAACATCTCTCGTGGAAAGGACATTTAGGCCTAATTAACATAAATTGGATAGAAGAGAAACATAAATTAGAGATATCGAGAAGGAAGAAAACAAGGCTGTATGTGTAGTTTGTGTACATTAGGATGGGCCGAAAAAAAACGAGTCTGATTTTGCATTGGCACATGCGCCAATATTTGCATTTGGCGGTAGGCAAAACGTAGGTAGGCGGTAGGCAAAATTTCTCTGAAAACAATTGATATTTAGGTCTGGCCTACCCCCTTGAAATGTAAAAAATAACGTAATTAAACCCCCGAAAAGTTTAAGAAATATTTTTTAGAAGTTGCTTGAAGGGAGTTACTTAAGCAAATAACACATTTCATGGCGTAGTTTAGTCTCAGTAGCGCAAGGAAGTACGTTTGGGAATGGATTATAATGTTCTGAGAAACGCATAGGGACCAATGGCAATGTGTTGGTGATCAATGGAGCTAGATGCTCTACTATTCACAATTTATTAATATGTAAAAGGAGAAGATCGCAGGACTTACAACGATGAGGTAACTGCACGACGTGTCCCGTCCGTGCTCAACCCAACCACCCAACCAAAATCTTGGGCAGGAAAATTTATGCTGTGGCCTAGTCGATTTAAGAATACATTTTGCTTGAGAAGGACGGAATATTTTGCGAGATTCTAGTGTAGATGTTAAGTCACTGACCTTTATTTATTTATTCAAAATCTCTTCCAGTTGCTTCAATAGCATTTCGTATATGATACTCCATAGTTTGTGTGTGGCAAGGTAGATTAGTGAAAATTTACGATTTATATTACACCGTCAAACGTAGCAAGGACCACAAATAAAATCTTAAGGCAAAATGCAATAAACAAACTGAAAATAGTATGTTGAATGCTGAATTATTTTTGTTCAACACTAAAACCTTCATATAGAGCTTAACGTTAGATAATTATTGTAGATACTATGTTCGTCACTAACAAAAAAATAATTTTAATTTTCAGACAACAGCGATAAGTTGCCAAAGTCAGCTCTAATTTTAAGAAGAAGAAATTCATTGCCGGACAAAACTACAGAAAATCTGGGAAACATGGAACTGTCGCCATTCTTTCTTTACTCTGATCCAGAGGTCGTAGGTACTATTCTTCGTTTAGCACAACATCTCAAAACTGTAGGAGAACGTAACTGCAGCTCTACGACATCAACGTTGTGTGAGAAACTAACACCGGCTGCATCTTCAGCATCCAAACAAGTGCAAGTTGATGAAATGGCCACCGAATTGCAAGTTAGCTTACCAGAGAAAGGTATGAACACATATATCCTATTTCACGCAAATGGACAAAAGAATTATACAGTATATCTGCATGAAGTGGGAACGTTTTCAAATGAAGAGACTGGTGAGAAAGCTATTCTGTGGA
Organism: Lepisma saccharinum; assembly: GCA_022664845.1. Taxonomy (NCBI): domain Eukaryota; kingdom Metazoa; phylum Arthropoda; class Insecta; order Zygentoma; family Lepismatidae; genus Lepisma; species Lepisma saccharinum. The sequence goes on from JAGDQP010001046.1 coordinate 90,248, forward strand.
CAAGCGATCGCTTTCCAGAAATGTTTGCAAACCAATGTAGTGAATGCACTTGTAAAGTTACTGAGCAAAGGATTCCTAATTCTCTAGTGTCGATTCAATGGCGTCACGAAAGTTGGATTGCAGCGTGTGTATCGATATCTGCTCTAGGAACATTGTGTAGTATAGTGGTGATAATATTCATAACAGTTCGTATATACAAAGGCGATGTTCTGGAGGGAAATCCAGGCTTTTCATTCATCCTGTTATTTTCAATCATCTTTATGTACTGTACTGTCCTTCCTTTTGGATTGGAAGGATTACAATTATTTTGTACTCTTAGGTATTTAGGAACAACAATGAGTTACGCTGTCGTATTCTCTGTCATTGTTGCCAGGAGTCTTTTGTTAGCCTTCTGCGATAATGGTGGGTTCATGAGCCATATTAATGGCTACTTGCAAACTGCCTTGTACATATTTATTGTAGGAGTGCAAATCGGATTAAGCATTCAGTTTTGGGCGATGAATTCGGAAGTACTTTTTGAAGTGGAAGGGTCCAATATAACTTGCACTATACGCAATACATTAATGATCCTTTCTCTGACGTATGACATGTTTTTACTAGTAATTTTGCTGTGTATTTGCCCGTTTATTGTCCGGTCCAAGCGAAATTACCAGGAAGGCATGTTTTTCACTATCACAGCAGGTTTGAGTTTTATATTATGGATTGCTTGGAGCACGTGTTATATGCTTCTGCCAACACAATGGCAGGACGCAAGTATTGTGGCAGGACTGACAAGCACAGCTACAGTGGCCCTTGTGTCTATTTTTATTCCTCGAACGTATGCCATGATGTCCGGAATTGTTAGAGATGAGCTTACAAGTGTTCTTCCGCCAATCAATCAAATCCCATCAGCAAGCATTATGGATCTTAACTACAGGGGTTCTAATAATGCTCTGTATGATTCAATCAGTCACTTACAAAGAAACCAGCAAATTACATCTGGTATCTTTAATCCTAATTTCTATTCAGAAGCACCGGTTGGTTGTAAATACAGATCTTCTGAAAGCACGCCAGAAAACACATATGCCCGGTATGATAGTCCTCCCTCACCCGATAAAGTAACCCACCTATAAATAGAGCATATAGTGAAGAAAATCTTAAAATATGAGTCTACGATATGGTAATCCGTCCATTACATATATGGTTTGTGAACTAGTTTCTTAATACTTGACCTTTCCAAGATATTTCAAATCGGAAGGTAGTAACTTCCTATGGAAAATATGACTGAAAACTGTTAAGAAACTAGAGATATGTGATGACGGAAGTAATAGGAACGACTTCACATATCTTGTGAACTGAAGGGAAACCTAAAATAATTACCAAGTAAGATGTTTTGCATTAATAATTTATTTAATTTAAATGATTAAACTGTACAGTTATCTACAAGCTAAACTCATCACAAGTCTGAACGATGATGTCCCTCGGCGAGTGCATCTTACCGAGAAAATTTTGGAGGTAGGAAGTCTCTAGCGTACATGCCATAGATGCAGTCACTTTACAAGACTGAGGAAGATCTTGGTAAACTTCAGTCGCCGTGATAATCAATACGAAAATTCTTCGGAGCTAATTCGAAGATAGAAAATTTTCGTTATTTCAAACAGAACCTTACTGTGTGTGATAAGGGCAGCTTCATTTCTCTTACGAAGCAAATCGATTAAAGGTACTACTATACAAACCGTTGACCAAATCATCATTTCTATCTTCATCTTCTTTTATGTTGGTCTTTACGTCATCGAAAGGCTTCAACACATCTACTTACTAACTTATTCTTCCCGTTGAGGAAAAGGAGCAGCATAGTGTAATTTAGGGTTATCAGGAAATTTTCATCCAGGATACTGTAATTGAAGACCTGAATTGCACAACATCCCAAGTCCACTTTTTTCGTATTTTCATCGGTATCTATGTTTCAAGGGCTATCCACTTGCATAATATTACATCCTAACTCCAACTAAAAAAACCTTTTAATACAAAATAATCTCATCAAATAGAGTAACATCCCAAGTCCTTGGACTGTTTTTTGTTCCTCCTGAAAGAATACTCTGATGGACTTGGGATGTTTTGCAATTCAGGTTTTCACTTTGAACTCAGGACTTCAGGGTTAAGAGATGATGTAGCTACCACTGAACCGTTTCATTGCGGTACATGGTTGTTATCATAATATTTTGTAATCATAACTGCAAACAGAAAATTAAATGCACCGAAGCATTTCCCTTAGACCAGATGGACAATTGAAAATCACAGAGGTTTAAGTCAGTTGTTATTACAGAGCTAAGCAAGATTTAAAAGAGCATAAACACAAATTAAAGAGTACGCGGAAAGCCACAATATGTATCAGTTCAACCTATTTGATTATTCTGTGAAAAACAATATAGCTTCTATTATCTCTTAAATATACTGGAAGGATATTTTCTTTGTACAGAACTATGGAAAAAAAGGGTGCATTTGCTTAAATAAACACATTATGCGCATATTAGCATTATTTGGATCAACCTTGTACTTTAAAACCATTTCTATGTATCATATTACACATTTTAAATTTGGATGTTCTGTGTGGATATTAAGCTGCATCAATGTCGAATTTACATTTCCACACGTAATTAAAGAAAATAGAGATTATATATTTCAGTGCATCAAATAATGAACTTCATAATGGATAAGATATTTGATGCATATATTTTCTGTGTGCAGTTGCCAGATAATTTTTTATCAATGACACCTATGGTTATATCTATAAACAATTATAAAAAAGAGGAGGAAATGTAAAGTAATACTTCGTAACAAATATGATTGGTATCGTTGTTCAACAGCTTGTCACATGGCCTGCCAAGGGTTGGTTGCTAAGGTTCAACATAGGGTTGCCATATCTTTCCCGAATGAGTCCTCTTTTTAACCATATTGTGATGGCTTGTTTAAAATTATGTCCTCTCTTTTAATAATTATTTCAGTGTGAGGTTTTCACATCAATGTCTTATAATTCTGTTATTTCTAAATATAGGTCCAATGAGAAGTATTTAAAAGTTTTAATTTACATTCAGAATAGTGTTACTTTCCATCTTCTATACTTCTAGTTAGTGGAAAACTACTTCATACTCTGTTTTAAGACCATGACTCTTTATTTGAAACGTTTGTAAAGTTATAAAATGCTCACCCAGTTCCAAATGCTCCAGAGTTTCTTTGTTTTTCATGTTAAGGCGAAGGATTTTAAGATTCACGATCATCGATGTCATGTCTAGTGTATAAAACATAGTTTAGAGTTCTTGTAAATAGTAGTTTTGTTTTATATCCCTATAATTTAGATAAACTTCAAATAATTAATATTTTAAAGACGTTTTTGCCATGTAAAACATTACTTTCTGTTCAATATGGAGCTTTACACTTGCTATTGTATTGTGTGTCCTCTTTTTCGCACTTCGGGACGGGTGTAAGCCATAGTGCTGTTACCGCCCATACAATTCATTTTATCTTTATCTTATCTTCTATCTTTTTCGCACTGACTACAATGCAGCTGTGTCAATCTGCCAACCTTAGTTCAGCATGATTCGCAGTTTAGATTCTTAGATGCGTTTTCCTCCCGTTGTAGTTTTATTGTGCTATCAAAAAGCCTCTGAACTGAAGACGAATTTAACATTCAAATATGCACCTATTCATTGTTCATATACCTAGAGGAGGAAGCATATGAAACAAAAAAGATTTTATGTTAATCTTGCACAAGAATGACAGAATATATGCAGTCATTAACGAGCTACCAGAGTTAACATTTGACACCAAAATTTGAGCATCCTTGTCGGTATCATATAACTCTAGAAATTCATCTGATTTTCAATACAAAATTATCATACACAAATAGGTAATCAACCTCATATTTCATGCAACATACGATATAGGTACAGGAAATGATAATAGTACAATGGAACATTGCCCTTACTGAGGAAAAGGATTGGTGAGTTCGATATTGAAGTTCCGTAATTCTATTGTAATCTTGTCTTGGAGACGGACAGCCATTATTGGAAATATCAGGCTTAAACTCTTTTACAGGGATAATATAGAACCTTGATGTCTAAACTATGTAAGAGATTTACTTCTTCGCATATCAACTTCACTTATTTTATGGAGGGTTTCTGATTACTTCTGCTGGTGTGAGTAGTTTTAGGTTTCGCCACTTTTTCGCTTGTTTTCTGTCTCGTTCTTGCGAATGACGTTGTAGTCTGTCAGTAATTTTGTGTCCGACTTCGTGCCAATAGTTTCTATACTCATAAAGAAGGGTGACGCTGTATTAACCTCTTGTCGAAAGTGAGATTTCTAGTCATACTTTGAGTCAGTATTTTAAGTTTTGTACAGTTAAGAATAATTTTCTAGTTGTATCTCCTCCAAATCCATTATATTATCTTGTTTTGTTTAATTATTCACGTGAACGTGAATATACAGAAAACATTTAAAAGTTTTTATCAATGTTAAGTCTTAATTAAGTAGATAAAAATTATAGTTTTCTTAAGTGCACACTGTTCTTTAGTCATATTTTGAAACTTTATTTATGAAATGGTGAAACATGAATGTTAACGTTAGTAAATTGAATTGTTTTGACCAGTCGCAAAACAATACGCGTTTTCATAACTAGTGTGCATCCAGTACTTTATTATTTTAGCTTACGTAAATAAAAACATCGTTAGTTTTATAATTGGTCCAATGCTTTTATAAGGAAACAGAAGTATTTACGCTTATGTCAGTAATAAAATTATAAAATGGAAAATAAAATGTGGCCTTTGGTGAGATATATGGTAGTTGTTTAAAAGAATATTTGTATCAATATATTTGTATTTGTGTCAATTAAATAACCCTACCTTTATCATTCTAGTCATAAATGTGAATAGGTTTTGTGTATTTAAATTTTCTTTCATGAAAATTTTAAAGTATTTCAAATAAATATTCTACAATTTTATACAAGGTTTTTCTTCCTGTGTATGTTAATTTTGATTCTAATTTGTTATAGAATATTCACTACTTCATCTTCCCTCATCTACACTTTCCAACTTTAAATATAAATGCCGATGAATAAAACGTATATTTTCTCAGTCGGTACAAGGTTTGAATCATACTGGGAATGTCGTCGTCATATCCATCAATTGCCCTCTCATCTTGACAGGCTTTTAAGAGATTGTAAACTAGTGATTTACATACATGTGTCATAAGTCGTTTTCATCTTAAATAGACTTTACTTAAAAGTTAGAAATGATAATAAGTACTTAATACCAACATTGAGGTTGAAGCATATGACATTTATTTGTGATGTGGAACAATGAGTTGAACAGTCACGTCATTCCCGGATGCCACCTTGAAATAGTGTCACCCATTTTGGTTTCAAGTAGACGTTACTTCAAAGTTGTCAGCAATGGAAACACTTAATACAAAAATTTTGGGTGTCATTTAACATTATCAATCATATATCATAATCTGCCCAAGAGTGATTTAATTGGCGGACGCCATCTTGAATTGTGGGAGTTGCCCAAGGGTGACAATATGTCCTCAGCCATTTTCATCTTACTTCAAAATTACTAGCAAATAAAAATACTAAATACCCAGTTTTGGATGTGTTATATGACATTATTTAGTCATATGGCACAATGCATTAAACAGTGATGGTACGGCGGACGCCATCTTGAATTGTGAGAGTTGCCCAAGGGTGACAAGTTGTCATTATCCATTTTCGTCTCAAATAGGCCCTACTTAAAAGTTATCAACAATAAAAACTTTATACAAAAATTTTGGGTTGAGGACAAGAATCCCATTTCGCTGGCGGATTATTACATAGGAATTGTTTTTACTTGTCTTATGTCCCTGAGAAGTAGAATTTTCAAACTGTACTCTATATTTACGTAATATTTCTTATTGGTTGTTTGACGCACTAATTTTTTTTAATTCGAGCTGAAATATATCAATATAATGTTAAACTGTTAGTTGATTCTGCAAAACACAATAAGTGTGCCAGAAAGTATACCTTCCACCTACAAAACAGCGCATTTTTATAGGACATAACTGGAAGAAGGAGGAATTATAAGAAAAGAGAAGTTAAAAGTTCCACTTTTCAGAGACACAAAACGAGTATTAGCATTTAAATGGATGGCAGGAACATACGAAGGTTGCGGAAGTATCTTTAAGTAAATGTATTAGATTATAAAAACTGTGTACTAGATGAAACAAAATTAAATGGAAATTAAAATATCACTGTTAGGGAATTTGATGGAACAAGCAAACATTAATACTAGCCGCCCCTTTTCATACTCAATCTTCATCAGCCACCATTTCACTTCCTTCCAAATATTTTACTACCATTGAAAATAGCAGTTAAGCTGTTCTGTTAAGTATTATATTATTGTTATATGTGCGAGTACTATACATATGCAAGAAACTTCCAGACAGTCGGGTTTTCATTCAGCCATTTGAAGCGGGAAAACATGAAAAAGAGGTGTGCAGAAGATATTTGCGGCTCAAGGTCACGGAACTCGAAGGCATCAGCGATATCAATATTGGTAGCGTTTTCTCAATTACCTACTATCTTGTCACATGAAATATGATGTACTGAAAGTTAGCATAAGGACAAAAAATCCACTAGAAAGAAGATTACTAATCGTAATTTTGTGGTCTAATTTTTGTTTAATTTAATAGATACTTCTTTCCAAGAATACTAATAATTTACTTATTCACATTACAGAAGAAATTATTTAAGATCAAAGTTTAGAGAACGTTCCATTTTGAAATACGTAATATCTTATATAGCCTATTCTCTCAATATACTTGGGGAATTTATAGTTCCACCAGATGAGCTTGTCCAAGACCATGACCCTAACTGATTTATCGTCTCGACAACAAAATGAGGTCTCCGAATCTCACATGCACAATATCAGACCCAGACGAGGGGTGTTTCAAACCTTTCCGTCAGATTGAAAGTTCAAGTCGGTAGCTATTACACTGCATGTTACGCTGCACAATAACGCGTTAACACGCGTTACAGTCTTTCTCCGTAATAATAACAAAAAGAAATGTGCATATCTCAGGTCAATGACGTGTTCTTAATTGGGCTGTTAACGCCAATAAACTATTTTGCCTTCTCCAACCAATATTCGTAAATCGTCTACTTTATCGACACCGATGTCGGTATGTAAAGGAATATTTCATACTTATTTGAATCTGTGACATATGTGACTCAGCAGGTGGTTTCCACATTCTATAGGAGTCGACGCTTAGTAAGATAAGTTACTACTCGATTGTTCATGATTACTTAGCAGGCCCGTACTGGCTCCAAAATTGTAATCGGGCAAATTGCATTGAAGGGGGCGTACCACCAGAAAGATATTTAAAAAGGCATAATTTTCGTCAATAACAAATGTTTTGAGAGCATTGTCTGACTTCAACTAACTTTAACTATCCTCTACTTTTGCTATTCTTTTCTTTTCTTTTTTTTTTAAAAAAAGATCAAATTTAAAAATTGTTTATTAGACATTTAAAAGAATTATACATTACAAACTTTTAGCAAGCAATGTACGGATTCAGAAAAACTTATTGATATTTTCATACTTACAGAGTAGAGTATGGCAAAAACCTCAGAAATGATAGTTTCTACATTATCACATAAACACGCAGTCATCTGATAGAGAACTGATACAAACTTATACAGAACTGATATTTTTATACGCTTTATTACATATTAGATTACAACTAAAATAAATTACAAAACTGATATATTTCTACATTTGCAATTACCTGGTAGAATACAAAATGACAAGCAAAAGGCAGCAGGCTTCTCAATATATTCCTTCTTAACAGAGGAAATAGTCACGGATCAAGATATCCAGCAATCTCTTTACTTGTAGAACACAAATAGTCTATCACTTTTTCTGGTAGGATTTTACTGGTAAACTCTCTCTCGAAACTCATTAGTAACAGCGTTTCCAAATGGACCTGACTCAATGAACTCCTCAAACGGTTCTTTATTATCCTTAGTTTCGAAAACGCCCTTTCGCAACAAACCTGTGTAACAGGAATGGTTGAAATGAATTTGTACACTCTGAACAAAGTGTCAAATTGTGCATCAAACAGCCTGTACTTTAAGAGGACGAGAAAAGCACAATAATCACATTTGGTGCAGAATTTCTTCTTGGCACATGTTTGATCTCTTTGTACTTTCTCTTGTTCTGTACCTGGTACCCCAGAATCCACCTTAAAGAGATCATCAATCTCATCAGAGTCATCATCTTCTTGGAGTGCTTGATTGCCTTTATATGCGTAAGTTACATCGTCCAACAGACTTGTACTTAAGTGTTCCCACTGATTGGAAAACCTGAAGAGTTGCTCTCTTACTGTAGCGACATTCATTTGGAAAAGTTCAGTGACTTTATACAGTACTCCATCTGTGACAGAGTTAATCATATACCAAACTTTGATATGATGCAAATTGTGACTTTACAATAAAGTTTACGCGTTTGACATAATCGAAAACACCCGCAGATAAATGAACGATGTAACAACATTCTCGTAACTGACGAAATACTGCAAAATATTCGCAGCATCAAATCTAGTAACGGCGTTGAAGCGCGATGAGTGGCTGATGGTATCAAGAGCAATGATAAGTTCTACGAAGATACATTTTTCTGCAGATTGTTTTCGAGCATTAACACCTACTTCATTAGTCCATTCAGTGAAGTTTCCAAAGATTTTTGTTAGTGCTGCTTCTTTACTGAGAAACTTTGTATCGCCGATTGCAGTAGTGCGTATTAATTTCGCGCTTCCGAACCGATTCTCCAAAGCAACTTTCTTTCCATTCTTTTATATGAATCACGGAAAAAAGAAGAACATAACTTCAGCGTCCCATAATAAAGTTCAACTGAAGAAGTAACATCACAGACAAACAGATTTAGCACATGAGAACTGCCCCTTACATGAATATGATTCATATTTTCTTTCTTCAAAAAATCTACAACACCCTTGTACCGTCCTTGCATGTTACTTGCCCCATTCGTGGAGTCACCAACCCATAGAGAAATATCAATGCCATTTCGGGAAAGCACGTTTTTCAGTTCATTTTACATATCTTCTCCCATTTCAGAAGAAACTTTGATTATTCCAATGATTCTTTCCGTGATATCCCTTTCTTTAGATATGTATCATACAGCGACAACACACTGGTCAGTGGTCGTGCTGTCTTGCGATGTGTCCATCATGATTGCATAAGGACCAGTTGTTTTAACGCCTTCACTTATGTCTTTTTTATGGCCTTGTTGAAAAACGTCATGATCTTGCTGATTGTTGTTGGACTTAAGAAAGTCAACAAAGACCCGTGGCCTTTGATTCCAGTTGTTCGTTGCTTTTTAGGCCTTTTTCGGCTCTCCTTTATAATTGTATCAAGATACTGTCTTAATATTGGGTCTGTCTTACTCAACAGTTTAATAATCTCGATAAAGTTTACGTGATTCACAGTCTCATCGCTGATACATATGCTGCTTCCTTTTTATCACCACGAAATGCTAAACCCTGCGTGCCAATTAATTTTATTGTGTTTACAACACATACAACAGCATGTCTACGAATAGCAACTTCTCTATTTCTTATATTTTGTTGAGGAGCAGATAAAAGAGCTGAAACGTTTTTACCAGAACGTTTCGCTAGATGTGCAGATAAAGAAGATTTGTGCATTTGAGACGATTCATGTTATTGGACCCTCTCATAGATGTGCTCCATGAATTACAGCCATTCTTTGAAGAAAAAGTAGTTTTTCCGAAAGCAAACACAAGGCACACACTGCAGACAAACAAATAAAAAAGATGCAAACTAAACTAATTTTAATTACAACGTATAACAAATCTCGCATTAGTATTTGTTTTCATGTCAGATGTCAGTGACGCCTACAGAGACTAAATAAAGGGAACTCTAAAATGATTAGTTTTTGTTAATTTTTCACCATTTCAGATGAGTGGAGAAGATTGCACAATAATGAACTGCATAAACTAGAGGAGAGTGGGTATCGTTGTAACATTTTTTCTGTTTTTCAACCTCACCACTATAATAAATGGCTTTGTTTCCGTTCTATAATTTATTAGGTATATCCTTAGGTGTACATAGGTACAGGTTGAGCAGTTGAACTGCAGTTGTTAATAAGCTATAAAATAGATAATCCAAGCATCTGGAGTGTTACAATCATCCCCGTATGTTGTGAAGGATGTAACATTACATGTATATGGTTATAACAAGCTGTTGTAGTCTAATATATACACCCACTTTACACAATAAACTAAAGAAAACTTCAAACCTTTGAAGGGATCTATTAAATTTAATTGTGTAATGGAAATATAAAAAGATGAAAGTAAATTAGTTAGTTCAAGGAACTGCATGTACCTGTGTGATACTTCATTGTAGGTCACCCAATTCCTTTGAATTTCTTCTTTCCCATCATCTGTGTTTCTGTAGAAAATTAGCTCTAGATTAATTTAACTTCTGATTTCTGCTTTGGCTGAATTGGATGATTTTCCTAAATATGTCTACTGTCCAGTTGTTATCACTAAACCAAAACACACGTTCATTTGTCACTTCACTTAATGATTTTTCTTGCACACTTTCAAGTGCTCCAGATACAGCTGATGTTACAGGTACGCCAGCTGATGAGAGTAATTCTGTAGCCACATCGCTTGTTCCCCCGGCATTTTCTTCGACGTTACCAAGTGTAGCACTAGTAGAAGCAGCTGAGTTGTACCAATTACAGTCTCAGCTGTTGATGTTAATTCAACCCTATCAGTTGCACACGTTACACCTTCGTCTGATGATGGAAAACAGGACCCGATTTTTCGCCTGAGAAATATCGTGATATTTTGCTCCATGTCTTTGAGCTCCCCTCTAGTACATTTCGTCGTTTTTCCTTCCGATACTGAACTCCGCTTTTCCGTTTCTTTTTGGTTGGAGGTGACAGCTTTTCAGTAGACATTGTCTGAAATATAATAAGAAATACAAAACGCCCGGCTATATCTTTATTTTTGTGGCTAGATGGGGGGAAAGGTGCGGCCGAAGGTTATCGGTGGGTATACGGGAAAGGCATATTTCTCTTAGCCCTTGGAAGACTAAGGGGGGTTAAATTTGCCCGCGGTTTCGTTTTCTCTTTGCTGTGAATAAATATATTTTTCAACATGTTTGAATTTTTTTGTATTTTATTCTGTTAGTCTAAAGTTAAATTTAAATAAAGTCGGAAAAACTAATCTACCTTGTCTCTAGGCGCAACTTATTGCACTATCAACCACGCTGTTCAGAGTCCGCCCACACAACACACTTCTATCCTCTTCTTAGGAGTCCAATTCCCTCACTCCAAGCCAAAGAACACCAAAGACCTTTAAATAAGATAGACTGACCAATGGCGCTGATGTGACCAACGGAAAGTAATGAACCTGCGCCATTATCGGAGTGTTTCTAGAGTTCTCGATATAAGCACGTCGAAACAACACTTTATATTTTGGAAGCATATTTGCGTTTTGTGCAACAATTAACTGCATCCAGCCCCTAAAAGAAGCGTAGAAAAAGTTTAGGGAGGCGGCAGCTTTGGGACTGCTCCCACCCAATGACTGGTTCAACCACCCTCTTTTGAGCTGATTCTGCGAGCGTACGAGGTATCTTGCCACCTGTGTTTTCACATTTTCTTTTTGTCCTCTTTTCCTTTTCTTTTTTGCCTTTTTGGTGGGGGCGCACCGGGCATTTGCCCGATTGCCCGATAGGCCAGTACGGGCCTGTTACTTAGTAGAAAAAAATAATTAAAATGCGTGCTTAAACCCATGTTAACTGTTTATAGTACTCAGAAGTCGAACACTTTGCCGCTGCAACATCCAATCAGCTTCAATAATAATGTCAGAAATATCATTACTACGTTCAGGTTTTGAGATAATCGTTGCGAAACAACTGTCATTACAGGCAACAACCCTCTCTCGCCAATCCGCAAGCAATGCTGAGCGTCCGTGGCTTGGACGAACCCAGCAAGAGGAAATGTGTCTATATGTATAATTATAATATTTAGTATTATTTTATTCACTTTCCTATCTTATAGCACTGTAGACTATCATTTTAAATAGACTGTAATTTGTTATTGTGTATTGAATTAGTAGCTAGAACTACGAGTATCTAAGTGTAAAACATAACCTAATTGTCCTCTACAGTGTATGCAATCATTAAATTTATTAACTAACTAACTCTATGGCTTATGGAACTCACAAGTTCATCGCCGTAGTTACAAACGTTCGCTATTGGATTCTATCCTGGGCAGCATCAAGCCAGTTTTCATCACGAACACCTACTTCTCAAAGATCTGTTCTAATATTGTCCTCCCAACGACGTCTCGGTCCTCCCAATGGTCTCCTTCCATCCGGCCTTTCAACCAGGATAGAATGTAATCGTTTTTTCCCCATCCGAGCTACATGGCCTGCCCACCTTAGTCGTCACGATTTCATTATTTTTACATCTGGTGAATCGTACAGTCCGTGGAGTTCTTCATTATGCAGTCTCCTCCAATCTCCAGTCATCTCGTCGCGTTTCGGCCCGTATATCTTTCTCAAAACCTTATTTTCAAACACACGTAATTCATGTTCATCTGCTAGGGTTGTACTCCAACTTTCGCAACCGTAAAGTATTACCGGCAGAATAACTGTTCTGTATATTTTTAATTTCAATTTCCTTGATATTAATCGCCATGTTAGAAGTTTTTGGACTGAATAGAAACATGCGTTTCCCGATACTAAGCTACTTTTTATTTCTTCCGTGACCTCATTTTTGCTTGTTACGTATGCTCCCAAATATTTAAATTTGTTTACTTTCTCTATGACCTTATCATTAATTCTTATGTTTTTATTTTCTTCATTCCCTGTGTTTCGGCTTGTTATCATGTATTTTGTTTTATCTATGTTTACCTGTAGACCTATCTCATCGCACGCTGCTACTAAGACATCGGTGTTGCTTTGTAGTGCATCTACATCGTCCCCTAATAAATCTACATCATCCGCGTATACAAACAGTTGATTCAAATCATTTAATGATAGTCCTTTTTTGTAAACTTTAATTTTTAAAATCGTATATTCTAACGCAAAATTAAACAGTAGTGGGGACAAGGCATCGCCTTGTTTCAATCCGTTGCGAATCTTGAAACCATCTGACATATTATTACCTATCGTACTCTGCTTATGGGGTCGTTGAGACACATCTTCACTAGCTGAACCAATTTTTTCGGAATTCCAAATCGTATCAGGATACTTTATAACTTTTCCCTTTTGATAGAATCGTATGCTTTCTTAAAATCAATGAATAACTGGTGAACCGTCCCACTGTATTCCCATTTCTTCTCCAAAATTTGTCTCAAGGCGAAAATCTGGTCCAGGGTGGATTTATTTCTTCTAAATCCACATTGGTGATCTCCAATTATTTCATCTACGTATACACTTAGGCGTGTTAACAGAATATTACTTAATACCTTGTAACAGGTTGGAAGTAATGATATTCCGCGATAATTATTACAGTCCGATTTATCGCCTTTTTTTGTAAATCGGAACTATTATTGAGGTTTTCCATTCCTTTGGGAGCTCCTCCTTTCTCCATATAGCACTTATCAGTTTATGTAGTTCCTTGATTAGTACAGTTCATCCTGCTTTAATTAATTCGGCTGGAATATTGTCTTTCCTGATGATTTGAAGTTTTTCAATATTTTAGCGACATTTCGATCTCGATCTCGCTAGGTTCGGGAATCCACGGTTCTGCGGTATGGATTTCAAATTCCTCTGTTTGTTCACCGTTGTGTACATTAAGAAGTTTGTCGAAATAACTTTTCCACACATCGACAATTTTAGTCGGATCCGCCTGAAGATCTCCACGTTCATTTCTAATCATTCCTAACCTCGGCTGGTAACCTTTCCTTAACGAGTTTGCCCCTTTGTATAGATCTCGTATGTTATTTGTCTTCCCGTTTTCCTCAATCTCCTGAATCTTCTGCGTCAGATATTCTCGCTTTTTGTTTCTGAACCCTAGTGTGGCGTTTCGTTTCGCGTTACTGTAGTGGTTGGTATTTGCTTCGCTTTTATTAATTAGCCATCGTTGCCTTGCTTGTTTTCGTTCCTCATGGAGCTTAAGGCATTGTTCATCAAACCAAGGCTTGTTTTTCTGCTATTTCTTCTCAACTACGCGTTCCTTCGCTGCGCTCTTAATTGTTTCACGAATTGCCTCTCACATCTTACTTACATCAATTTCATTATTAATATCATCATTATTATTACTCGAGTCCTCTAGGATTTCGAACCTATTTGAGAGTTCGAGTTGGTAATCTGCTTTTATGCTCGGATTACTTAATCGTTTAACTTCGAATTTCAGTTGTTTTGACCCCTTGCTTTCTCTGTTCGCGATGCATAACTTTTCCCTTAATTTTGTGATCACTAATTGATGGTCGGTGTCACCTTCCGCTCCTCTGTAAGAGCTAACATCAATTATGTTAGTGTGTCTTCGTCTGTCTACTAGTACGTGATCGATCTGGTTGAGATTAAATTTATTAATTTGAAAAAAGGAGTGATGAAATCACATTACGAAGCTAAAGCTACCAAACTGTGATTGAAATGAACTCTAAGTCATCGCACAACTAATCATTATTTTAGAGTAAATTATCGTAGAACATGTATAAGGAAGTGCTAACATTTATCATCCGTACATTTTCGCTTAGTGAGGTAAGGCGAAAGACAGAAACAAATGGTTACATACGTCATGGATCAGTCGGATAACAAGCTGAAACTTCCAATAGCTTAAGTATTTACAACACAATACGTCAGGACCAGTGCAAGGGAAGGTTGTAAACATTGCAACCTGACCAGTCCGTAATGAACGTAGCCACTTGTTCCTGCCGTTGCATTATATTCTCTTTACAAAGATGTTCAGAAGTCATTTGAAAGTAGAAATAGTTTCCTTTTGATGGTAACACTGCTTCTGACGTGTTGTGCGATATTCTCAATGCAGAATATATTTGCTTGTTTTGTTTTGTTTTAGTGCCATTTCAACACCGATATTTCACTTCATGTTTACAAGAAGGAAAAGCATGTCTGAGATCAAATACATTTTCAGACTCTGAAATTCATTGTAGGGTGCGCGAACGCTATCAACATATTGGAATCACTGTCAACCACGAATTTAGCATTCTTCTGATCATAGAAAATTTATCACGCTCGTTCGCTTGTCCTTGATGCAAACACGATGTGCAGTATCCATGTTTAAATTGCCCTACAAAAAATAAACAAAGCAATCAAAAATACAATACTACTGAAAAATCGCGGAACATGCTGAACAATACAAATATAGTTTTAGGATACGAATTTTAATATAATCTTTAAGTATTTCGTGTTTGCTGCATTGTCGCTTTATATTTGCTTGTCTGATGGCGTTACAGCCTCTTTCTGATCTGATTATGAGAGTACACACGAAACATTATAATTTGCAATGTTAGTTGATCGATACAGAAGCGAAGGAATGGAAGTGATTTTTACAGAATTCCAAATTTTTATTTGGAATCAGGTATTAAAACAATAGCTAATGTTTAAAAATTCTATTGTCAAGATGAAATTAAGTTAAAGTCATACCTTTAATTCAGAAAAATTAGGCAGGCACAATAAAGAATTTAGATTGACATTTAAAGTATTGAATACGACTGTAACTAAACTGAATTTAACAATGCAATTGTGTATATGTCTTTGCTGTAGTTATATATAATTTATGGAAAAAGAGAATAACAAAGTTTGCATATGAAAATTTTCTATTTTGGGGCAATTTCTTTGCATCACATATGTAGCAACACAATTTCTTTCCTTCACGACAATCCCTTGTTGGGATCAGTTAACATATTTGCACGAAAAGTTAGTATATATTAGAAAAGTTTTAACCGTTTAAGTGAAATAAAGATATCCATCATGACACAATCGAATTGTTTAATTCTGTTTTGACGAATCTAAAAAAAATACTTTTACAACCAACATCAAACAAAGTATATTTAATTAATATATCCTCGGTTGAAAATTTTTCTTTTCTGTTTCCCTAATTAATATTTTCCTATTAGTCGCTATCATCGGAATCGAAGAATCTTCGATACATTGAAGCCTTTTTCGGGCGTTCCTCTTCACCACTGGTGTTGTAGGTGACTGCTGGGGGTTTTGACATCAGCATTGTCTGCAAAAGCAAATTATGTATTTTTAATACGTGTACTTTTACATATATTGAATCACCCAAGTTACACACATACACACGTGCGCACGCAACGTATTCCAAAAATGCAGCAGGAAGAATTTGTTGTTCAGGAGTACAAGGACACAAAGCTGTCAATATCACCAATCATAAAATTTACAGGGAGGATAAAAATAAGTGATTAATAATTGTATTATTGTTATTGATGTAACATTGCATGGGTAAGAACAGAATTATGGTTGGCGCCTATCCCCATGCGGTTATTATTAATATTATTTATGTATCCATGTATTTATTTATTTTTATACCCCAACGTCTCCTTGGAAACGTTTTCAAGTTTCCGCGTTCACATAAATATTTACACAATATTGCCTAGAAGTGTACAAGTAGTAATTATGGTCTACTACCAACTCAACGTAATAGTAATAGTGGATAAAAGTCGTTCCACGGTTGGTTTTACGTACTTTACTTGAAGATCGGTTTCAAGGAAATGTTCATTAAATTATCTATATTAAGTACAATTGCATTTAAAACACAATCTAATCAAGTTTCCATTTCTTCTTGTTCCTCTTGAAGCAATTCTCTTTTATTGATTTTTTTTCTATTGTCATCCCCAGGAACATAACCAAACTGCAATAATCGAGTTAGTTTTTCTACTTCTTCATCTCTAAGTGTACTTGCGTAAGCTATTGCTTCTCTAATATTCTTAGTGTCCACAAGGATAGGCCATTTCCAAGTTAGCAGCTTCACAAATTCATTGCCTTCTTTGATATTTCTTTCTGCAATTCTTTACCCTTCTTACTTGTAATCAAGTTATTTGTCTCCCTTCTAATTAACTTTGCTGAAATCCAAAAGGCATGACAGAGGCACTTGGTAAATAATGTAGAATCTATAATGAAGCCTTGTGATAATAGATTGGGTGTGTTTTACTGAAATTAGTGAAGTTTTAGTGAAATTAGTAAAAATAGTTAAGTTTTATTGAAATGATCTCACAAAAGTATTACACTATTGTCTATCTATATAATCTATTACTATATTATCAGCTACTTTATTTGTATGTACTTACCTGCAACTCTGTAGGATTGTCAATGACATAGCCTAGAATCAACAGCAGAGGGCAGTAGAGAAAGTTTAGGATACCAATCGATCTCATGAGCCAGGGAAATCCAATTGCACGAACAATTTCACCTCCTACCATTGGGCCTATAAGCAAATATATTCAAACACAGATAGATTAAGTTCAACGTACTTTAAAGAGTAATGAAGCATATACTCTAAGAATATATATGTTAAGTGCGGTCAGAAACTCAATTTCTGCTTCGTAACCTATTTTTACCAATATTCGAAGAAGTAAGAAATGTAGACAGAAGGTAAAAGTAGTAGGTAAAAATTTGTTGAAAAGTGCACAGAAAAAAATAGTCATTGCGCTGACTGAGGATCAAACCCGGAACTGCTACTTGCTGGCAACATATTAAAGGCCTATCACTAAGCTGTTAGTCAAAGAACCATCTATATTTACGTACAATATTCATCACCTTTAATTCAACCAGCTAATGTCAAAACGGAAGGTACTCTGTGACGTACGGAGATTTTAAATAGACAGTAACTATTCCACATATCGCGAAGCACTGAAAGTTAATGGTAAAGAATTAGGCCAGGAAATAAGGATCTGAGTTCGGTTCCGAGCCAGCTGAAACTTAATTTTTCCGTGTACATTATTTTTTTATTATGTTATTTAGGATCAGGTAGGGGAATGTTAGCGACATTTAGTAGGAATGTATATATTAAAACTTCCATACGAGAAAATACTGGTCATATAGGCACCCCATTCTTTGACGTACTATTTATTGTCTTGATCTTCATATACCAGGTGTATGCATAAGTTTTTGCGGTAAAGAAAACACGTAATTTTCAAGGAAAATTAATTTTGTTTTATTCAAAATATTGGCCATCGGCTTCTACACATTTCGCCCATCTTTCAGGTAATTGATGCATACCATGCCAGAAAAACTGCTTGTCTTTTGCGGAAAATCATTCGTCGAGCCATTTTCCAACGTCTTCGAAATTGCTGAAGTGCTGCTCTGCGAGCGCGTGCCCCATTGATTCGAAGAGGTGATAGTCAGATGGCGCCAGGCCTGGGGAGTACGGCGGGTGCGGAAGGATGTCCCATACAAGAGATTTCAAGGTGTCTTTCACTGGTTTCGCGGTGTGACACGGCGCATTGTCGTGTGACACAATCACTTTGCCATGTCTTCGGGCTCATTCCGTTCGTCTTTCGATCAATGCGTGATTTAAATTAATAATGTGTTGGCGATAGCGTTGTGCATTAACGGTTTTGCCGGGCTTCAAGAGTTCATAATACACAATACCGCTCTGCTCCCACGAGACACAAAGCATGGTCTTCTTGCCGAAGCGATTTGACCTTGGTGTTGAAGAACCGGCTTCGTCAGGTGAAAGCCACAATTT
This sequence comes from Lepisma saccharinum, assembly GCA_022664845.1. Classification (NCBI taxonomy): domain Eukaryota; kingdom Metazoa; phylum Arthropoda; class Insecta; order Zygentoma; family Lepismatidae; genus Lepisma; species Lepisma saccharinum. The sequence continues at coordinate 108,974 of JAGDQP010001046.1, forward strand.
TTTCCGCTTCGGGTTTTCAAAATAAATCAATTTTATTTATAAATCGAACCCGTCACAATTCGATACAAAAAGGATTTTCTTTCGTGGCGTTGAAGCAGCATTTCACAAGTGACTTTGCGATTTTCCATTTGACGTTCATTCAAATCGTGTGGGACCCATTTACCCAGTTTATTGATCTTCCCCATTGCTCGTAAACGTCTGCTGATTGATTCTTGTGACACATTTAATGCTTTTGCCAATTGCTGTTGAGTTTGAGTTGGGTCATCCTCCAATAACATCTGCAATTGTTCGTTTTCGCACTTTTGTGGTCTACCAGAGCGCGCACTGTCTTTCACATTGAAATCACCACTTTTAAATTGTCGAAACCATGTCTCACATGTTCTAATCGATGGAGTGTGTTCACCATATGTTTCTGCCAGCACACGATGACTTTCAACAGCCTTTTTCTTTTGATTAAATAAGAAAAGCAATGCGTGCCGCAAATGTTATTTTTCAGGCACAAACTTCGACATGATCACTGAACGATAAAACAAAGACGCTAGTGTTTGGTGGACTCAACTTGTGTGTGTTTGTAGTTTAATGTCAGACGAACAAAATGACGTATGTGTCAAATGAATACGCTGAGTACTTTTCGCTGGCGCCATCTCTTAGATAAACCGGAAACTACTTATGCATACACCTGGTACAGCACCTGATCTACGAAATACTGCAATCGGGACAAAGTCATTTATCTTGCGCCCAACACACCTTAAACAATGAAACTTACATCCAGATGACGCATTCAAATGTCCGCGGCTTTGCCTCGGGGTCCATTTCCCTCGAGGTCCGGGGCTTCTGGTAGAGTAAAGCCGGGCAAAATTGCAAACTTTTTAGTTAACGCGCAATAGCTTTGTAACAAAAAAAATCAAATGATTAATACAGCAATGGAAACCTTAGAATCTCTCCTAGATTCCAACGTAGAATAAGAAAATGGAATATTGAAATTTGTGGACCACAGATAATATTTATTAGAGAAATATGAAATTCCATTTTGCCCGACACTATGCAGCCAAATTAAGCATATATCGATACCAAATTAATAGTTTTGTATAATAATGTAGAGTTTATAATAGTTTAGTGATATGTATACAATAGAGCATGATTCTAAAATTGTTACAATTGGAATAAAAAGTACAATGTGAACACATTTCTGGCTTGTTTAATGTTCTGCTATTCCCAGAAACGTTTCACTTTGCCCGATTTCGTCTTTTTCTCTTCGCTCGCTTTAGTACTTTTCTAACTTTAGGTTAATATATACAACGTAATTGCAGCTTTTACAATATCGTTTCGTGGTATTACAACAAAGATAATAGGGCATCCACCTGATATAACAGATTATATATCCTTGATATGTTACAATACCTGGCACTTTTTCTTCACCACCTTCTATACAGTCGTTTACTCACCTACAGAGCTTTCTCCACTCTACTCGCCCGTCAAATAGCATACTTTTCCATTACGTTATAAAGACACAGTCATTAACCTCTCTCCAGTAGCACCAACTGTAAAATTTATTCGTTATGTATGTGCTCGGAAAGAATGAAATTTCACTTTGCCTGTCTTTTCCTTATCTTTCACTCTTAGTCGTTCAGGTAAAAAGGTTATACTTCAAAATCTTTCGACAAGTTATTTTACATGAGAGTTCCATCTTTCTTGGCACTTCAGGTAATCTGATTGAGGAAGATTTTTTCCAAATGCATTCTATTTTTAACTTGTAGAAAGCAATAGGCATGAAACTCATTATAATTACCTAAGGAGTAGGCCAAACTGACAGCTATCTGTTGCAGAGCGTAGACACTGCCGTAGTGTGCTGCGTGACGGGAGTCTACTAAACGAGCCATTAAAGGAACCAACGCTGAATCTACTACTCCAATGCCCAAACCAAGTCCAAAATGTGGGGCCACGAGTTGACTCATCGCACTAGCTGTTGGTATCTGTTCAAGTATGAAAAGAAAAGAAAATTTAGCACACCACGCTTTTCCAGAAACCATGTTACAAAGAATAATAAGAATACTAAAATTAGTTTTCTCTGTACGAGGAAATACAGATATTGGACAAAAAATACGAACAGCTGTAGGAACAGAGGCTGAGGTTCCAGATTGGCATCACTGACGTTAAACGGGTTTCGTCTCTGATTTCTTTGTAATATTAGAGGATATGCCCCAGAAAATAGTATGCCAATGAAGAAAGTACTGTATCAAGCAGGTAGTGAAATGCAGAACTTATCGAATTTTCAACGCGCTCAAATTTTAGGTGCTTGTTAGCCGGGCCATCCGTAAGGAAAACTGCTCGGCTACTCATTGTGTAACCAACAACAGTATCGGAGGTCATGACTACATATAGAAAATATGGCAAATATAACATCGGCTAACAAGAATAGTGGGTAAAAGCCGAAGATCTGCAACAGGGCCCATCGAATGATAAAGTGTATTGTGGCAAAGGAGCCTCGAACTACTACGGTAAAAGTGGCAGCAGAAGTAAAGTATTAAAATAATACCTCCGCGCCGTCCCTGCCTCAACTAAAACAGTTCACCGAGAACTGCACGAAGCTAATATGACTGATAATGGTGAGGCACAATGATAATCAAATGGCAATTGATAAACTGTTAATCTCGCATACTACCGCCGAACTTCGCAAAAACTGATGTAAAGAGCATAAGCTTTGGACAACTAAGGACTGGAAAATAGTAATATTTTCAATATTTTCAGACGAATCATCCTTTATCTTATTCCCAACAAAGGTCGTGTTTATATTAGTCGAATTCCCCATGAAACCTACCATCCAAAGTATCTCGTTCCACGTGTCAAGTTTAAAGATGGCTCTTTGATGGTTTGGACTTCGATTTCGTGGTTTTCAGTGTGCCTCATCACCCAGATAGTCATGTTACCGCGTGCGAATACCTGGACATTTTAGATGATCATGTGCATTCAATGGTGAAAACTTTTTTTTCAAGCAAGGACGCTATTTTAACAGGACGATAAAGCACCCATTCACAGAGCCGGTCCAGTGTAAGCGTGGTTCGAAGAGCACAACGACGGAGAACAATATATTCCTTGTCCAGCTCAATCCCCAGACTTAAATATTATCGAACCTCTGTGGCCAATTTTGGAAAAATAAGTGCGCGCAAGATTCTCTCATCAAACATCTTTGTACTAGTGGGCTGATGTTTTTCTGGAAGAGTGGTACAATATTCCTCTACAGACTATTCAGGATTTGTATAAATCTATTCCCCGGACGAGGAGGATAGAAGCTGCACAAATGGTGGCCCAACATTATTAATAAAGGAAGTGTGTGACTTTCAGATGTGTTCCTATTTTAATGGTTCAATACCTGTATTTCTAAATGTAGTACATTATAGTAGTAAAAACACTTTTAAATAAAAAATGGAAGTGGAATGGTATATTTTCGAAGATGTATTGGCAATGATATATTGATACACATCAAGCTAATATGAAGTAATCGATTACACGTTGACAGTGATCTCGTGGTGGAAACTAAAACCACAAGCAGTTGGAAATTGCTCCTGATAATGTGATCGTTTTAGGCGGGATTTCGGTGTAATTTATTCTTCAAACTTGAAAAGGCGATTTCTCATACTTTTAGAGTGGTTCACAATGGATCATGACTAGGACTCAAGTTTGTTATTAGTCATTTGTTACCGCGAAGGTTATTGAAAGACGAAGGTCTAGTGTGAAATTAATCGCGTTTAGTTAAAATTAGAACAGAAGGACTAATAAATTTAATATATATATTATTATCGGATCTCGCGAACTATAAGTTTGATGCTTGAACTTGCATTTTAAAGCTCTTTGCCTTAGTAGGACACAGCCAAAAAAAAAATGATCGGTAGGACCTCCCTGGGATCCCCTAGGGAGGTTCGAAAAAAATCAGAAATCACATTTCTGATGATAGCACTGATCCCAGACCATATAGGCGACCGAAACTTGCGGAATCTTAATCTACGCTTCAATATCTTTCAAACGGTGCATACAACATCGTTGGAGGGGTTCAAAAGTTGACAAAGTCAAAAGTTATGACTTTTTTTTAGCCCAATTCCAGAATTTTCACAAATGACAGAGAAGTTTATCTGTCATTCTGTCTGTCTTTTTGCTTTAGCCCAAAATGGTTGGTACCAGGGGGTTTTGGGGGTCAATTGCGGGCCTGGTAGAGGCAAATTAATGCTTATTTTTTAATAGAAGTTACCGATTTCGAGATACGAGGCCTTACAAAATTAGTTATATGAGTAGAAAAAAAACCCTTCAGGGTAAAGAAGAGAGTGACGAAAAAATCTGTTCACAAAAGAAATTATATTCATTTTGACTTTCTTTGTGTCACTATGGTGGAAATGTTTCCTTTATAATAAAATTAAGAGACTTAGTATCCTCCCTTCCACGATAGTGACACAAACAAAGTCAGTCACAAAATGGATATCACTTCTTTCGTGACCACTGCAGAATTCTTGCGTCACTCTCCTCTTTACCCTGAAGGGTTTTTTCTACTTATAAGATACATACAAGAAATCTTTGAACGTTGTTCTCAAGTACCTGACGGGACGAGAGAGACCCTTCGAGGGCGTTCTCTCACAGTTGAGCTTATGGCGTAGGCCACAGAACGGTAGGTCGCTGGCCGAGAGGTAGCAGGTTCAATTCCCGCCCAGGTAAGGTTTAATTTCTTTGTCATTCATATGAGCATTACTCTATATTGTTTACTATTTATGAACAAATGCTCTCTTTTGCCTCGTTTTATAATTTCGTCATTTTATTGCGTAATTTTCACGTTCAAAAGATGAACATTTTCATCTCAATAGATGGAAATTTACTTAAGAAAAGTTTCGTTCACATCTGGAAGAGCTGCCATAACTCCCATCTTTTTTTCGAGCGGAAATTTCTCATCTTTACTCGGATGAAAATCGGTTCTAAAATAGTGGTGCACCTTTTCGCTTTCGTTAGATGAATTATTCCGCTCAATTCGAGCGTCCAGACTTATCGGATTGGAGCCAATAGTCTTCCAGCAGGTGCCTCCCCAAGTGGCGAATAGGGAAATGCACATCAGATATGGTGGGTATCGGAAATATTCCGGGCTAGTCCAAAACTAGGACTGCTTCCTTCCACTTAGTAGAGGAATCTACAAAGTCTAGGGAAAGATAACCCAGAAAAAATGGTGAAGGGAAGCAGCTTTACCATAATCACCTTGAGGCTGAAGGTGTGGTGTATGACATAGGCATGACTCAGAGATGGACAAAGGAAGGCATTTTTTATGTATACTTTGACTGAAATCCTGTCTAGAAGCTGGTTTTGGGAGCAGTTCACGTTCTTCCGGAAGGTACTAGGGTGCCTAAGTTTATCATGGTACTAAGTGTACACGTATATGAAACATACACTATAGCCAAGCACGACTTTTGAAGTTAATTTACTTTCTGAGGCGAAAGCTAACCGAAGAGGTATTTCTTTTACATGAGAACAGTGTTCGATTTGTAGCAGAGGATGGTTGGGACTTCCCCTCTCTGCAAAAATCTTCTCTGGCTCTGTTTACAAATATATACCTCTAGCCTGGAATATATACGATCACAAAGTACCGTATCTCAGTAATTCTTCCCCTCTCTCACAATTGTACAAATCGAACACTGCCTAAGAATATTATTTACAGAATGCCATTACATACGCAGACCAGTATGTGAATAACAAATGAATTAAGACATATAAAAAAAGGCACGAAGACAATCAAGAGTGTGAAACTAAGTTAGAACTGTTTTTTGTTTGTTTGTTTCGGATTAATACAAAAGTGCGCAATCCTAAATATTTCCTCAGGCGTCTGACTTTAGGTAGCTACCAATCGTTTCGCTAAGTACAGCTCAAAGAAACTATATACAGAGTACTATTGCTGTCATGCTTATGTCATGCATATCGTGTGTAGAATAACGAGTATTATACATGGATAGGTTGCTCTATTGGCACCATATCATCATTCACTGTCGTGATGTTTGTCACAGAAAGGATTGTCATCGAATGTAAAGTAATAGCAAGTCGTTGAGCGAATTCTATCCAGAGATTCAAACTAAACTCAAAACAAATTTGACTCACCAGTAACGCAGATACGCCGACGAGAATCATGGCAGCCATAGCTATTTTCCAACACCCTAACTTGTAAGCAATCACGCCGAAACAATTAGTTCCAACTAAATAGCCCAGACTATCAGGAATAAAGACTGTTCCTAACTGCCATTTCTGTAAATAAAAGGAGTTATATATTAATGTAATACTAACATTTAATTACATACTTCTAAAACTACGAAATTGCTGCTAAATAATATTCTCGTTGAAAAATAGAAATGCAATAAATAGAACATCAAAAGAAATTGAAGCGCTCAATCAGAGAAGGCATCAAGCCACTAAAATATGTAAACGAGTGAGACGGTGGATTGTCTCTATCGATGTTTTTCAAAACAGAGGACATGATACGTAGGGGAGACTGGGGCTAGTTGCAACGCTGCTAGTTTTCTGGTGTGCACGCAGAGTGAAAGCGTGCGCATGGTGGTTCTGAGGCGCCATTGTGTAGTGTGTAGTTACATGATGTTTGAAGACAATCGCTTTGGTTTCAAACTGTTTAGAAGAAAAATTATTTTTTTTTCAGGTAGGTAAGTAATTTCTACAGAAGTAGGATCGTAGTGCATATATCGGAATTGTGTTGTTGCATGAGATTTTGTAATTTTCAGGAGAAATAATGTATTATTCAACTATAATAATTATGCAGGTGTTTTTGTTCCAACAGAGCTGCATAAATGTCGATCGTGTAGAAAAGCATAATGACTCCATGTTTAATGTATTGACATTGTTCAAAATTATGTCTATTGACATTTTTATTAAGAGAGCAAGAGAAAAGAAAGCGGTGATTATCAGTTATGGTTTAGCATTCAAGAATCCGTCGTCATCGTAGCCTAAAGAGTTATTTTAAGAAGACAAGTAAATAAAATGAAATGAAGGCAGGAAATTCTTAATTTGGTTAAGATATGAGTCTACTCTTTATGATTTTCCGTACAGCTTTACTTATGTATAAATGTTTTAGGGTCAGATGTTATAATTTAAGAAGATAAAACTTACTACTGTATTGATTTGGTAACGATTTTCCAAAATGATTGTTAATTATCAAGCACTAAAGGTGTATTCTGGTTCGAACTTGCAATTGACGTAGCTGGCAAGAATACGATTGTGCGTGCTAATGTCATATGAGTGAAATGACGTGTCCAATTTATGCAATTTCCAGAGAGGTGGAAAAAGTTGTGAGTCAAAGGATTTCATATCGCACACCCGTTCATATATTAATCTAAGACGACATCTCTAAAAATAGAGGCAAGGAAAAGTTTTACAAAGCGGAAAGGATCCCTTCCAACCACTCTCCAAATCGAATGCCAGCGAAATGTAATAGCAATCGAAGAAATCGGGTAAGATTACAGAGTACTTGGAACAAAATTAATTCTGTGTTTATCTAACGCATAAGGTAGAAAAGATTCTAAATAATTCCTAATATAATCAGAGACAAAGCATAGAACTAACAATTTACTCAACTGCCTCTCACTGCACCAGTGTGATAGAGACATAATTGGCAATCATTAACACAATGTAGGAAGAAATATTTTTGTCTTTGTATGAAACATTATTGTGTCTTTTGTGGCATATATGTACACGGAACAAAGTAAACAGATACTATGTATCGGAGGAAATGAGCGTGGAATGTTCTTCAACACTTAAAATAACAAAAGAGGAAAACGTGCTTCACTGATCCTGTTTTGAGACGACTTCGTAAGACCACTTTCCTGTCTCAAGGTTAAATAAGCACTTTGGTCACGATGGAAATATAATGAGTAATAATGTTCACAAGAAATCAGGTGAAATGAGAAGTTTTAAATACTGGCAAATGAAACAAAACTATGGAAATACCATAATCGAGGGAAACACTTCCGTTCGCTTTCTCTTACAGGAACTAGAAATTTTAGGAAATATTTCCATTCCTGGAAATGTCAGTGACGTGTTTGAATACTTTCTCTTTTACAGTGAGTGTGCAAAGATAAATATTCATAGAATGAACTGCCATTTAGAAAGAGATTATTCCCAATCGTGTGTTTAACAACTACTTTTAAAATAAAGAGTCACACATATAAGGTTTCAGTTTTGTGTATAATAACTCATTGTACTGCAATACTCGATTCTTGAAACACTTAATTTTCTTCTCTCTCTCTCTCTCTCTTTATGTTTTCTTTAAAGCTTTCTGTTTAAATGACTAATAAAGATAACATTGAATTTAAAAAATGGCTATGATCGCAAAAAATGCAGAGGATTTCCCGCTGTCTAAATTTGGTCTGCTAATATTAGAAGATAGATTTTTAAACCAACACAAAATCGAAGGATATACCACCCATTTTTTTTTTTTAACTATGCATGAACTATTCTGTCGGTTTTAATTTGTTTATTTGTTAGTAGATGATTTGCCCGCTTGTTGTTGCGTGGTGAAGACAATATGTTGGCAACAGTCATTGGGCCATTCAACACTACTCGCTTCCACGTGGCGGGCTGCGTCCTTAAGTTGGTAAGTTTTGGGGGCTGGGCCCCTATGGTGCAGATATGCTTTAACTCTTACTAAGACCACAACCACCACCACCACTACTCCTACTACAACTGTTACTACTACTACTATTATTATAATTACCACTACTACTACTACTATTACAACTTACTACCACTACTACTACTGTTACTACTACTACTATTACTACAATAGCTACAACGACACCTATTACTACAACAACCACTACTACTACAAATACTGTCCAAATAGCAGAGTAAGCTTAAATTAAACTTGTTTCAAGCCTGCGATGTTAAGTGTACAAGCTTGAATTAATGTTGTCATGGTAAGGCTGTAAGCTTTGTTTAAGCTTAAATGGAGCGTACTAGTTGGTAATTTACAAGCTTGCTCTAAGCCTGCAACATAAGCTGGCTCTAAACTTTCAATCCAATCTTGCTTTAAGCTTGCCATACAAGCTTGCATTAAGTCTTATCATGATAAGATGCATCTATTAAGCTTACTCGTTGGCCTTGCTCTAATCTTGCCATATCAAGTTGTCACAACAACCGTGAAACAAAAGAAAAAAGTCGCAGGTGACACCACCGGGATTAGAACCAGGGTCTGCTACTTACTAAGCTGCTGTCTTAATCATTCATCCACCAGGCCAACTTAGAAATCGTAGTTTGGAAATTTCATTTATACGGCACGCTTACGTCACAATGGTAATACAGAACTGTATATTACAACTGTCGGAATGATTTCTATTATAATACGAGCGACTCTGGTGCTCTCCCTAATTACCTAACAGTGATAAATCATACCTCGCTGGAAAGCTCGTGGAACACATTCGAACAGTATATCAGGTGTGTCCATTGTGCTTCATATTTAGCAGAAGAACAAGAAGAAGAAACCTAAAATTTTACGGGAAAATCCTAATTTTTCAGAATGAACAGGCAGTTGGCAACACTTTCACTGATCCTCCACCTACGAAAAAATTCCAGTGTATACCATAGGTACTCCCGTCAAACATATGCAACAATCTCAAAGTATGGTGTCATACAACATCAGAAAAAATCGGAGAAACCAAACATTGCCTTGGTGATCGCCTTCTACTACATTGGACTAATGAGGAATATGTCTACCTGACTTTTCTTCCACTTCGGCTACGAGTGAAACTTCCTCATTCCGTCTGTTGTCTACTCACAACAATTGTGGGGAAAAATTAGCCACTTGGGCAATTATCGGTGGAACTATGGCGTTTTGATTTATTACACCACTATGGTGGTCGCCATTTTTTGAAGAAATTACGCAGTAAGAATATGCACCCTCTCTCTTTACCCTTCTGGCCGGAGAAATTATACAGACAATATACTACAGCTTAAGTTGGTTCTTTCTTGTCACTTTAGTCCGTTTTATTTCGTTATAATATGAGACCCAGAGCCCGCCCCTTCCTGTTCTCACCAGCTTTCTGGATTTTCTTCCTTCGTATATGTAAAAAAGGAGTTTCCCCTCTTCTTTTTGTAGTTCTATAACTGTCCAGCATTCTGTGATTCTGGTTTTATTCTAGTGGTTTGCCGGTATTCCCGGTTAACTTTACTATTGTGTCCTGTGAGGCTTTCTGTTCTCATAATGTGTATTGGCCAGGGACCCATATGTGTGTTTCGACTCCTCTCAGAGTCTGAGGTTTCAATTGTTCATTAGGTACTATTCTTTTTCTTTTCGGTATTCCGGTTTATGTGAATCACGATTTAAGCCGTCTGGTGGCAGTGACTTAGTATTATTTTAGTATTCTAAGTTTGTCTTTATGCAGTGATAAATTTGTGTTAGTGGTCAGCCAGTCATGTTCATGATCGGACTCCTGGCTGCTTGACCTACGGTATATCAGTTGGTTACATCTCTTTTCATTTTCCCCTTGTGTGTTTGGTTTATCTCCCACTTGAAGGAGTTTCTTTGGTTTCTGGACTTTTCCGATTTCCCGATTTCCTTGTTCAGATCTGGGATGTTTGCTTTATTAGCTGGGCTTCATTGTAAGTGTCCGGTTCATGTAGTCTTTAGTACATTGTTTTGGTTCTAAAAACGGCCGATTTTTTGTCTTTCTTCTCGTTCATTTAGTTTATTTGTGTTGTGAATTGCATTCACAACCCCCCATATGTGTTTACAGGTTGGTACTCAGCATAGGTGTCTCATGGCAAGTTCAAATAGAGATTCTCACGTAGGACACAGGTACGGATTGTTACAGTAACTGTGCCTCCTTTTACAATAATATATTTCCACCATATCTACATTAGATATCTACATTCTATCTATCTTTCCACCAGTTTTTACATTATAACCACCTGCTCCGTGTGTAGTGTAGGAGGTAGTTGGTGGAATATTTCACATTTTGAGTGAACATTACCTTTCCACGATGTATTCTGGGATTCTGTAGTGTGTTCAAACCTCTTTGGTTCGTCACATTTTTGTAGTTAGGAGATTCAAAGATATTCATATATGTTGAGTAACGTCTTTTGTTTCCAGTTATTTTTGCGGATAGTTAGTTTTTTTCACAAGACTCTCACATGACAGTGGCATAATACGTTGGCTTTTGCAATGTTTTATTTTAGCGTTACCTTTTTCTATTACCGGTCCAGGGTTTGGTCCTACTGTTGCAGCTTATGACCAACAGCTGCAGTTTTATTTATCGTTTTTCCCCCTTGCGCACAAGAAATTTCTTTATTGTTATTTCTCTCTAATGAAGCCCGTTAAGTTTCTATATTTAACATTAGTAAGAAAATTAATTCCCTAATTTCTTCCTTCATTTACACATACTCAATTTCTTAATATAACAATAGTTTCGTTTGAAAAACTTGACGGGGAAGAGGGAGGAAAACTAACAGCAACTGGAGCGTTGCCGCTTGACTATGGCAGCCCGAAGTGAGAGAACGGTTGTAGGAAGTTATTTTATTTAAGGCTAACGTCTACGTTTCTTGAAAGTCCTATCTTCCCCATGTTAAAAAATTACTACGTACATCATTCAACTAGTTTACACATAGAGAGATGCGGTTTGTTACTGGTCATAGAGAAATCATTTCTGCGTGCCATCTGCCTATTTGCTTTTTAACGAATAGCAATTTATGACTTAAATAATTAAATTTCTGTTAACTATTTTTCTTCTCAAGTAGCAGTAAAAGGAGAGAAGAGATTAGGACCAACGGGGAAAAAAACATGAAGACTTCGGTTTCGAAGTAGAATGCAGGGAGAAGGGAAAGGGGGAGGGTGCTTGACAACCTTGAATTTTTTAGGGAAAGGGGAGAGACAGGCAGTATTGTGAAAGGATTGTCAATGGTTGACCGTTTCTAATTGCAGTTGTGCTTTCTTGTGCAAAAATCTCCGTTAATTTCTCGCTCAAAAAATATATATATTCAACCACTCCCAACACATTCTGCTCGTCTGGTGGGATACACAATAATGATTATTATTATTATTATTATTGGTAATTATAAATTTATGATTCTACCCCCACAGCATTCATACATAGACTAAAAGAAATTATTCATATACAGGCTGTTGTAAAATATACAACCGACAAAAGCATTTCACGAGATTCCTAACACGAAAATAAGAAAAACAAATAGACCATCGTTGGTGTAAATATGTTTCCTTTCGGTACTTCCCCTCTTTTACAAAATTCCGAATACGCTATCATGAATAAGTACATGAGGGAGCATGCGATACAAGTTCATGGCCTATATACAAGGTGGTAACGTAATGCACCGACAAACTTCGGGAAGTGAGTATTGAAGAAAGTTTGAATTCGGCCTGGTTTCGGAGCTAGAGGTGTATAAAGTTAGCACAGTAACGTCGGAAATGGCATAATGTCTCCACAAACAACGACGCAAGGTTTGCCAGTTTCCGAAGTTTATCACCACCACCCTGTTTATCACTTTGTTTTTCAGGAATGGAATAAAATGTCACCATTTCTTGTTTAATGTAAAAGAATTCCAGTCTTGTCCTATTGGCCAGCCAATATTGCCCAGGCGGTGGCGTCGTAGAATTCGGAATCTTAATGGGAGGCAAGATAGTTCGAATCCCTGAGCCGGTTTTACCAGGGTTTTCCTCAGTCACACCAGGCAAATGCCGGAACGATACTTTCAAATCAGGTCCTGGCTGACATCTCTCCATATCCTTTCTCCAATCCTATCTCGGTCTGGGCCTTAGATGCATAACCATCATTAAATAAATTGAAATTCTTTGTCCTATTAAAATTGAATAAATAGACTATCAGTATTAGGGAAAAACTAAGTATGTATTATATTGTAACACCATGTATTTATTTACACAGACAATATATCATTCTTTTTACAAAGCAGATTTCCCTTTTGTTTTAGTGTCTTTATCCATCTGCTTATTTCTTATTGCTTCGAAAATACCTTGTGGTTCTCTCATTGGCTTATTCTGACAACCGGATCACAGGTCTACCAGTTCACGTAAAATGCATTCCCGATTAAAAGAAAACAGTTTATTCAGAATTTTTATCATCATAAAAGCCTCATCTCTTCTTGTCTTCAAGATAATTATTTCTCTCGCATAAACAACTAAGTTAGATTATCCAACTTTCACACAATGTAATTGTGTCTGTATTTGATGGTGATAAGGGTGCTTTTCGGAAAGTGTGATTTCTTCTTTTTGCGTTTCCTCTTCAATCTTCTTGTATAATTCAAAGTTTCGCACCACGTAGCAAGCTTGCGAAATACTGACACAATTTCTAGCCGAATAAGGACACTTGATTTCTGTAATATACCGGTCTTCATTGTCTTCATTCAGCACAATGCCATCTTGCGACCCTGCGAGAAACGGGTGGTCTGTATCAATGAAGAGTCCGCAAGGTTGTATTTTCACACCAAATTCTTCTCCATATTTTCCCCACACTGTGTCTTCATGATCATTTGCCCAATCAGCTGCGGTCCCTACGATCTGGATGAATGACAGGTTTGAACTCGTCTTGCCGAGACCTTTCCAACGAAATCTCAACCACTTTCCTAGCACTAGTAGTTCCAAAGTTCAAAATCCACCCAAAACCCGGGATCCGTCCTTGCAATCTGGCTGAATTATATGGGTTTGAACTCATCTTGTCGAGACCTTTCCAACGACACCTCTATCACCTTCCTAACTCTAGTAGTTCGAAAGTTGAAAATTATCCAACTCGAAACTCGGGATCCGCCTATATCCAGATGAATGATACGTGTTTGAGCTCGTATTACCAGGACATTTCCAAGAACACCTCAATCACATTCCTAGCACTACTAGTTCCAAAGATATGAGTTGCCCCCTATATCTGGCACCGCCCCTATCTCTGGATCCGCCTCTGGATCTTCTACAAGGCTTTGAGCTAGTCTCGTCGAGACCTTTCCAACGACAACACAATCACCTTCCTAGCAATAGTAGTTACTGAGTTGAAAGTTGTCGACAGACAGACGGACGGAGTGGGCTCATAAGGCTTCACAGACCTGCTGCTGAAGCCTAAAAGGGAAAAAGTTATAAATATCCGAAGAAATATTTTTTTCAGTATATAAGAAAAAGATTTCGATATCGGTATGCAAAACCCACGAAACTCCTCGATTTTTATTTTCTAACAAATAAATATTGTACATTCATTAATTGGTTCGTATCCCGATAGATCCGAATTTGAACTTGCAACTAAAATCCAGTTTTACATAATTGGACTTGTCAGACGTACCGGTCTGGCCGGGACAGTCCCGGTTTTGAGATGTCCCGGCGTGCCGGCCGGTTTCGTGTTTTCTTCCGGAGAGATGAAAAGTAATTGAGTGTACGTCTACAATTTTCATTGATAATTCGCGTATTTATTTATTTGTGTTTTGAATTACACACTAGTGAGGTTAGGGTCTCTCTTACACCTAACTAGTACCAAAGCTAATTACAGTTAAATACAACTTCAGCGTAACAAACTAACATTTCGATATTGCAGAATAAAGAAACAGAAAAAGTATCTACAAATTACTATAAAGAAATATTTACTCCCCACTCACCCAACACACACCTATACGTATTTACATTCGTTGTGTGAGGTGTCCCGGTTTTGAGTTTGAAAAATCTGGAAAGTCTAACGTAATAGAACCAACTTCCAGTCCCTTCTGCTCAACCTCCCTTGTTTACCCGAAACTGCTAATGCTCTTATCTCCTTCCATCTGTGTCAAGGAGAAAAGGTTGCCAAACGCCCTCCCCACTTTTCTCGCTCCCTGCGTTCTTCTTTTCAACTAAGTCTTCTTCATATTTTTCTCCCACCCTTTTCATCCTAACTTTCCCCATACTGAAAAGAAAAACAGTTACCAGAAATTTAATTATTTAAGTCATAAACTGCTATTTTTAAAAAGACAAATAGGCAGATGGCACACATAAATAGTTTCTCTATGACCAGGGACAATCCGCATCTCTATACGTCTAAAACTAGTTCAGTGATGTATGTAATATTTTTTTAACATGGGAAAAATAGAACTTTCAAGAAATGTAGACATTAGCCTTAACGGTCAAACCGGCATCGCTGTTGCCATAAGAACTACAGTATACTCTTAAGTTTGGACGGATAATAACCAGTCACAGTTTAGTAGGGGCCTCATGGCCTTCTTCTTTGTTGTGGTGAGCAAGGACCTCTTGTATTTCTTGTCTTTAAGTCAGTTTTCACTGAGTTTGTGTTACTAGCTTTTAGCTGGCCGGGGTGAACTGGCACCCTCTTGATACAACTACAGGTTGAGAGGGGACTGGAAAGATTTAAGGAAATACCCAACAAGCGAGTACACAATCAACATCTTGCTGAAGCTAGCATAAAGCAAATGTCAAAATGGTACTTTAGATTTAAAACAGAGCTTGGTTGAAACACCGGCCTGCTACTAACAATAAAAAGTGACAAACTACTCTTTATTACGCAGATTGATGAAGGACGAATATGTTACTAACCGTAGGACCTTTTAGGACCAAAAACATCAGGAGCCTGCAACTAGGTAATTATTTATAAAGTTAAAAAAATATATAATAATAAATATTATAATTATAAAACCTAGTGACCAAAACTCAGTGAAAAGCTGACTCAAGGGACAAGAAATGCAGGAGGCTCTATGTTCACCACAACAAAGAAGAAGGCAATGAGGCTTCTAGTTAACTATGACTGGCTAGAAAAAGGTAACGCTAAAAGAAAACATTGCAAAAGTCTAACATATTATGACACTATCATGTTAGAGCCTTGTGACAGAAACCAAATATCTGCAAAAATAACTGGAAACAAAAGACGTTACTCAACACGTATGGATATTTCTGAATTTCCTACCTACAAAAATGTGACGAGCCAAAGAGGCTTAAACATACCACAGAAAAGTTGTTTCTCAGAATACATCGTGGAAAGGGCAATGGTTCACTCAAAATGTGAAATATTCTACCCACTACCTCCTACACTACACACGGAGCAAGTGGTTATAACGTAAAAACTGCATTAGATATGGTGGATATTATTGTAAAAGCAGGCACAGTTACTGTAACAATCCGTTACTGTGTCCTACGTGAGAATCTCTATTTGAACTTACCATGAGATACCTATGCTGAGTACCAACCTGTAAACACATATGGGGGTTTGTCAATGCAATTCACAACACAAATAAACTAAAGGAACGGGAAAAGTGTAATTAAAGACAAAATATCGGCCGTTTTAGGACCAAAGCTATGTACTAAAGACTATATGAACCGGACACTTACAATGAAGCCCAGCTAATGAAGCAACCATTACCAGATCTGAACAAGGAAATCGGGAAACCGGAAAAGTCCAGAAACCAAAGAAACTCCTCCAAGTGGGAGATAAACCAAACACACAAGAGGAAAGTGGAAAGAGATGTAACCAACAGATATACAGCAATCAAGAGCCCGATCATGAACATAACTGGCTGACCACTAACATAAAATGTCACTGCATAAAGACAAACTTATAATACTAAAATAATAACCCCAGTCACTGCACAAGACGGCTCAACTCGTGATCAACATAAACCGGAATACCGAAAAAAAATTCAATTATATTTCTGAAAATGCTTAGTACCATTGCATAAGGTATCAAAAGATATCCAGAAAACATACATTTTTTATCGGAGGAACCTAACTAGGAATGGAGAGAAAGGACGTCAAAGTTCGAAAAATCTTTCTTTTGATCTTCCGTTTTAGCCACTGGAGACGCTGCAAGCAACAGTAACAAGAACTAGTACAGCGTCCAAAATGCTTCCTTTGTAGTATCCTTCCGAAGGTTCCTTCACTTGACTCCTTTGATTCCTCAGCAAAAGGAAAGAAAGGAAGCATTTCGGATAGGCCCGATATATGCATAGAACCATTTGGTAGAACATCCAAAGAAACCTCGAAACAGATAGTTTGTGAATATTTAAAACAAAATAAAAAATATAGCTGCATAAAATAGCTTGCTAACCTTATAAAGATTTTTTTACACGTAATCCGCTTTCTTTCTCATAAGATACTACTAGATTTTTTTTAATACGATTTCTGAACATGTTGAACATTCTGAACCAGCACAATTTAAAAAATCCATAATAATTCTCCAAAAACAATGGCGGGCGGAAAATTGGCATTTCAATTTTGTAACCGCAGTTGGCGTCAGTATCTTATCAGCTAGAGCCAAGGATGTTCTAATAGAGAATATGAGATTTCGCCAAGAAAAGGAAGCCAAACGTCACAGCTTAGTCCCGCCTAGTTAGCCCACTTACTCCAATCAAAAACAATATTTTCGGCTAACAAAGATTGTTAGAAAGCTCTGTAGTTGTCTGTTACCAATCAGATGCGTAGCTTTGGTCGATGCTCAGTTTTTTTTTTTTTGCTTCACCCTTGCGCTGGGCATGAAATAGTTATAAGCATATACTCTATTAGAACATCCTTGGCTAGAGCAAGCAGAAGGCAAGAGTATTATACGTCTGGGGAAGTGAACAGCGTCTGCTCGCCAGTGTGCATAGTAAACAATTGCAAAAGTGACCATCACAGTTTATTTGTTAAAATTATTTATATGTTTTAATACGTGTGTGAATTTATTACTCGTAATACGGGACAGCCATTCATAATACGGGACGCGTAATTTTTACCTAAAATACGGGACAGCTGGCAACCCTACTACTCACCCTAATCGCAAGCAACGCAATCGTTCATAAAAATCAGCCTTAAGAACGAAAACGTTGATAATTGTAACTTCACGTAAGATAATAAACTTCACTCCTCATTATACTTTTCAAATAAACGAAATAACATAAGGAACCAATATTTTTTTAAAAAAAACGAATACCACATTAACCTTCAAGTTTCTAATTTGAGAATCAAGCCTAGTTTTGTTCGGTTAGCTTGAAGTAGAACTTTCTGATCGTAAGTAAGTGCACATTTATATTTTCTTATAGCGTTTCTGCCTGTTTTAGCACTTGTGAATGCGAGATAGTCTTCGAATATGCTAAGTAGGGGTCGCGGTGGCTCATTGGTAGAGCGCTCACCTGTGGTGCTTGGGGGCCTCGGTTCAATCACTGTTCATGCTCTATGTGGGCTTGGTGGTTGACAAACACTGTTTTCTTGGGATTCTCCATTTCCTCCTACTTTCTTCATTCAATAAATTCACTCATCATGATTCATCTGGCCTGAGCCATAGTTGCTTAAAACCCTTGAAAATGGCACTCAAACTCATAATTTGAAGGATTTTGCGCTGGTGTATTTTCATGTCCTGATAAAATTATGCTAATTGTTTTAAAAGATGTCTTATAATTAATTCTACAAAGAT
Source organism: Lepisma saccharinum (assembly GCA_022664845.1). Lineage (NCBI taxonomy): Eukaryota > Metazoa > Arthropoda > Insecta > Zygentoma > Lepismatidae > Lepisma > Lepisma saccharinum. The sequence goes on from JAGDQP010001046.1 coordinate 127,366, forward strand.
TCCAATACCGTTTGAGGTTTTACGATAAAAGAAATCAAGAAGTAAGTAATTAAACTTTCAAAAATACCAGATTTTTTGCGAGCTTTCATATATTCGAATTTCTAGAAACTGTTCTGCAATGAAAATCTTAATTTGATGTAGTGTCAAATATCATTATAATTGTTTATATACACTTATAAATAGCGAAGTTATTCAAGTATAAATATTTCAGAAAGTTCGCATTGTTCGTGGGTTTATTTTAAGGTTTTCGAAAATTATCCTACAGGGGCAGTTAAGAAGCTAATTCCTTTGACGAATCCTTGTTGAAAATATCATAGAAAATAACTGAATTAATAATGATGAAATGCTGCTTAGCTTTAAATGTACTATTTGTCTACAATCTGTTACGTAAGAGCCGAACGCTGGGTCACTATCCATCTCTCGGGTTACCCTCCTACTTCTTATTCATTTAGCACGACATATGTGACATGTAGGTTGCATATACATATTAAAGGATTTGATTGGATAAAGACAAAATATATACATGCTTTTATAAACTATCACTAAAAGGTAAAAAATAAAAATGAATTTTAGAAAAATTAAATGTCGTGGAAAAGTGCATTGAATAATAAAAAATAATAACGAAAATTACTAAAAGAATACTAGCAAAATTCTTGAGATCGACTCAAAATTTATGTAGCTTAACGAATCTTAGACAAATTGCTAGCTAGTGTTATCATCACACTGAGTTCAGGTAAATTGCTAGCTTAAGTGAATAAGTTTTCGTAGCCATTATTTTTCATGCTGTTACTACTCAAATATTATTATTCTTTTCATCATTATTTATCTTTGATTTTATTTGTATTTTTGGAAGGCGGTTAAATTATTTCCAAAATCTGCTTTCATTTTAAAACAAACAAACAAACGAAAAAAGGCAAGAGATTTGTTGTAAAGCGACTGCTAGTAACTTACTTCTGGCTTTATAGTATCCATAAGCCATATTGGTAGACACGGCTCTAATATTGCCATCGCGGAAGTTGAAATCCAGATGGCTCCAGCTGTCAATAAAATGTACCCATCTGTGAGGAGGCGCGTGAGGTTAGGGCTTGATACTGGTCTCTGAAAAAAATGCACCATAAAATATGTGATGTCAAGGATCAATTGCATTTCACAAAATTTTGTAACTGATTGACATTACTAATACACTATAATAATAATAATAATTATAATAATAATAATAATAATAATAATAATAATAATAATAATAATAAT
>JAGDQP010001047.1:1722-17030 GCA_022664845.1 Lepisma saccharinum
CTTTCGGGAGCTTTTCTATGCAAATTTAGTCAAATTACATTTTATTCGGTACACTAGGTTCTTGTTTCTGTGTCAGTTCTTGTATATGTTAATATCAACTTACATTCAATGATTCTTTTGTATTCGTTACCTTTCTATAATTTATCAACTCTTTCGGAAGCTTTTCTATGCAAATTCAGTCAAATTACATTTTATTATGCAAAATCAGTGTTTATATTTCTACATATCTCAATACCAACTTATATTCAATGATTCTTTTGTATTCGTTACCTTTCTATAATTTATCAACTCTTTCGGAAGCTTTTCTATGCAAATTCAGTCAAATTACATTTTATTATGCAAAATCAGTGTTTATATTTCTGCATATCTCAATTCCAACTGATATTCAATGTTTCTTTCCGTGTTCGTTACCTTTCTGTAAATTAATAAGGCCTTTGCAAGCTTTTCAGCACAAGTTTTGTCAAATTACATTTTAATACGCAAAATCTGTGTTTATAATTCTTTCAATCAAGCATCAGCCCTAACTAAAATTGTATCAAACAATGTTACTGCCAATACAATGTTCCTAGATCTTCTTAATATTCACAAGTACTTGAAATATCTTACATTCATGTCTCATTGTCATCATTACCAATAAGCATTTCATGTTTTCTTTTTAAAATATTCATTTATGTTCTTTATCTTGCAATATAAAAGACTTCTCTTTTTACCCTCTCAATCTTCTTTCTCATTTCTTTTTTTCATTAACAAAATTAATTTCTTTGCGCCTGTAGATATCTCGTTGAAGCCAACCCCACTATTTTTTTTTCCCTCCGAAAAAAGGCAAATGCCCTGTGGCATTCCGGTGTACAAATGTGTGTTCCTAGCCGGGGAAAGGGGTAAAACGCAAGAGTTGTGAGTAGCAAAAACAATTAGTGACCTGTCAAATCCAAAAGTAAATTTGTGAAAAAAACAGAATGATTAATGATCATGGTGTACATTTGTCGGGTAACAGTCGGAGTCTCATGCAACAAGTTCGTGTTCAATTAATACGTAATTAAATCATGGTGTACGTGGCTAGGTGTCTACTACTAACCTATACGTATACAAAACCCGTCACTTAGTCTTATGCGATCTACCGGCTACCGATGTAGATAGACTTCTGGTATTTTTGTCAAAGAAGGAGAATGTTTCTCTGACGTTTTTAAACAAAAAACAAAAAACAAAAATGAGTTGTGACATTTTCTTGTAAACATGCGATGTGTTACAAACTGCCATTGCATAAATATATACAGGTTATAATTACATTAATTAGCATTTTTAACGAATTTACAGTCGATCGGGTTAGTGTTTACGTTTAAATATCATCCATTTGTAGTTCAGAATCAACTTTACCAAACCAAAACTGTTGGTCACAAAGCTCACAAATCTGTCTTAGGATGCGAATAACAATTCAAAGAATCGACGTTTAAACATGACCATCTATTTTGACATTGACTTTTAACAAATGTTATCTCTACAACATAAGCAACTGAAATCTCAATATAAAAATTCGTCCGCTGATCCACGTCCCAAGAGCACAACTATTGTATGACGATAAAAAACGTGAAATGAAATGACAGACAAAGCAGAAAATTTAACACTGCAGGATACAAATGCGCTATCAGCGTTACGATCTCCATAAAAGTGTAATAACTGAATCTTCGCTTGAAGTTTGTTGCAACAACTGCCATGCAGTTTCTTCTCAGGCAGTTCAGAGTTGATGCCTAGTGACATCTATTGTACAGTTGTCAAACTCGATGAAGCAACCGCAATCAAAATTCGCGTTATGGTTTTGCGTCATTTCAAATCAAAGAACAGGGTTCACGGCATCTAAACCTAGCTCTACTTTTACTCGTGTCCGCGGGAACTGGAAAGTAAAGGTAGCAGTTCTGGTAATTTTAAGGTACCATCTCAGCAATCGCATGGTGTGACTGAGAGGAAACGAGGGAAATTTTCAGAGAGGATGGGAAGATAATTAAATAACTTGCATAGTAAACATAACAAGGAAATCGTCTCTGAGATCATATCAAAACCTACCTTGAAATTTCGTTAGGAGAATCTAGAATCTAGAAAGGTTACATACAAGAAAATTACTGACCAATTCAACTGCAAGGTCCCGAGGTAGGGGCCTTGATGAAAAGTGCGCAGAAAGTGTAATTTTTTATCATTCAATCAACAGAAGTCTGAATTTCGGGAAGGAGGACGAGGAGTGTAATAGTGCAGTGCTGCGCTAGGGGGAAGACGCTACAACTCGTCAGCATTTCATTCCGGAACATAAGTGAAGCAGAAGTGACTTCTGTTGATTTAATTATCAGTACAAGAACCCTTTCGGGGTAGAAGGAAGAGTGACGCAAGAATTCTACTCACAAAAGAAGTGGTATACATTTTGCGAGTGACTTTCTTTGTGTCATTATGACGGAATTGTTTCCTTTGTAATAAAATTAAGAGATTTTCCCTTCCCCCATAGTGAGACAAAGGAAGTCACTCGTAAAATGGATGTCACTTCTTTTGTGAGTAGAATTCTTGCGTCACTCTTCTCTTTACCCCGAAAGGGTTTTTATACTGATATCACTTATTTTGTAAAGCTGTATATTTAAAAAAGTGCATAGTCTTCATACAAAAGGTCGATTTTGGACCATGATAGACTCCGTATCTCGTAAATGGTAACTGCTAACAAAAAAATAATAAAAAACGTTTTAAAGACATTCCTTTCTTAATCAATTCGTACTAAAAATTTAAAAAATAATAGTTTTGTTTATTCATGCCTAAAAAGAAAAGCATGGGGCGCTCTCTCATATACAGTCACTTTATAAATTCTTGAAATGACGCACCCCATTCTTTTCTTTTCAGTCATGCATAAACAAATTTTTACTTTTTAGTACGAAAATTGGTTAAGAAAAGAATGTCTTAAAAAATTTCTTATTATTTTTTTTCAGGTATTGCGATTATCGGATACATTTTCTCACGCTAAAAGTTTTGTACCCCAAATCCTAAAGTGTTTTGCAACCAGGAAAACTCAGGTTAGTTGCAGGCTAGTATTTATTTGAGGATAAAGAAGTTGAGAATAAAAAATATATGAAAATTTGCTTTTAAAATATAGAAATATATGAAAGTAACAATGGAATATTGTATTGTCACCGGACTTACGTCGCTCTGCCAAATTGCATCATTCTATGACTTCGGGAAATTAGATCAATTAATGTTCCAAGATTTGACGACACCACGAACCATTGTGAACTAAAGAAAAAATGTAAAAAATAAGCATCAATTTGCCTCAACGAGGTCCGCAATTGACCCCAACACCCCCTGGTACACTTCGCAACAAAAAATATTCCACAACGAACGTCGTGCAGCTAGGGAACCCAAATGGCACTTTCTTATCCCATAATCGTGTCTGGTAAATAGACTCCCTCTTTCTCCTTCCTTCTAACAGCTAAAGGGCGAATCGTGACGGGCCGAAGTCCAAAGTTACTAGACTGGCCCATATAAAAATAAAGTTTACAAAGTTTTTACAGAGGCAGAGAAATGAGAGAGAGAGAAAAAAGGGGGAGAGAAGAAGAAGAAGAAAACATATGGAATTTAAACGTAGTAAAAAAAACTAACATTATAAAGTTCAGTTCCCACAAATCCAACAGCAAGATACAAATTACTTTTGGATTTATTTATTTATTTTTTTTTTAGAGCAATTCGAATATATAGACGGGTGCTTGAAAATTCATTTAGTCACTTTCCAAATGGCGACCAAATTTGTGGTCAGATTAAATAGTCATGATTTCCAGTGAAACCAGATTTTTGAGACACATACAGGATAATGTCAAAAGGGTAACACACACATGCTTTGTTTGCTCGGGGTTAGCTTGCAAATTCGGCGGGCCTCATTGAATTTACTAGATCGGAATACATTGTAATCAGGTATTCCGCCAGGATTTCAGATTGGAGGGGATGTAAAGTCAAAATTGGAAGAGTGTAGGTAGTTGTGCTCTGTGTCTATCAACTTTTGACCATAAAGATGTTAACGTTGGGGTTGTTTCGAGGATTTGGGGTTGACACCCCCCAACAGTGGCCGGAGTCTAGCGGAATCACTGATTGTGAAAAAACCAGTAGATACCGTAGGCCATACTTTCTATTCTAGACTACTAATGTAAATTTAACATAAAAAGCAAATGAATGGATGATAATTACCAGAAAAAGCCAAGATTACATATTCAAACTGTATCAAAATGAAAACTTACAAATGCTCAAAAGCAAAATTAGCATGTTCCTATAGGCATAGCACACTTGACATGTTCCACATTTCAAACGTGAAAAAAGGAACACATTTAAAAGTATGTTGATAAATAATAGAATTGAAACTAATTTTGTGCCAAACTAATATAAAAATAATTTTTCTCTTGAAATTGCCAAAAAGGGGACCATTTTCTACTCATATCTTAAAAAATATCTGTTCTAGACATGCCACTATATATTCCACCTATTGCGAATATAACATTCTAATAATGAAGTAGTGTTTATAACAATTCGCACAGATAGAATGAACACGGCAGAGCTGAAACGGATCACCGGCTGTCGGAGGAAGCTGGTCAAGTTTTGGACTGTGTCGCCGGGTGTAAAATTCGAATGCTTTCGCACGCGGTAGTTCGATTTAGAGCTGATAACCCGGAGGATGAAGGAGATATTTTAATTATTTCATTACGTTTGAACAGTGTTTTCTTTCAGGGGTAACAGGACGGGAGATGTTACCCCTAAAACACGAAAAATACGACGCCGAAATTCCCAGTTAAATAGATTTTCCAGACCGGGTCAATCGGGTTACCGGATCACTTATGTTTGGGTCAGGCACTATCACCAGATCATCGAAAGTGGCCCGGAAGTGGCTCTGGAAGACGTAAAAATAGGGAGAGTGTGTGTGTGTGTAACGTAACAGAAAAAAATAAACATGAATAGAAAGAGGGAGAAGAAGAAGAAGAGAAAGAAGCAATGAAGATACGATAACAATACATCAAGAGAGAGAGGAAGAGAGAAAGACCAATGTAAAACATGAAAACTACATTATCATTATGCTAAAGAACACAAACTGTTAACTCTGATTCTCGCCAGTGATGCATCGTAAGTTCTCCAGCGGGAGATGAAGATCTCTTTGAATACTTCAGTTTATGCGAAAAAGAAACTGGATGGTGGGGAATCGAACCTAGGTTTTCAAATTAGCAGTCCAGCACACTAGCGATACTCCACAGGTGCCTATACTCTAAACGTGCTTAAGAAATGCTATAGTGTTTCTTTCTAAGAATAATAACATGAAAAGTGGATCCTTCAAATCAGTGACGTGTCCTGGTATCCCCTTGAGGCTTGATTTGAACTTTTCCAACCAACATTCGTAAATCATCTTCCCCTCTATAATGACTCAGGTATTTGATTGCACAGTCTGAAGGATTCTCATTTTGCATGAGAAGTTATGATTAGATCCTGCACGATCGTATTATAAAAATCTTGTCTTGAACAGGGTTTGAACCTATGATGGATTCCTTTATTACTGGACAGTCCAACACTTTTCCTCTACTTCATTTTGCCAACTAAAGACAGAAGCCATGAATTACTAAGTTACTGTTTGGAAAAAGCCAACTTCGTCCTGTAAATTGTTTAAACGAATTTCTTTATTCAATGGCTTATAGACAAATTAGTTCCCACTAATATCCGAAATAACAAAACTGCAGGAAATATGAAATAAACAATAACATTTTAAGTTTTTTTTGCGCCTTGGAAGTTCAAAGTCACGCTTATAGGAATAAGTATTATTATTATTATTATTATTATTATTATTATTATTATTATTATTATTGCAGTGAAACGTCCGATAACTGATAGTTTTATATTCCCTGTAGAAAAGTATTGATTAGTATGGAAGTAAACTCTGTCAATAGTGTACTATATGAAAAAGAACACTGACAGCTTGATAATGTTTTCTTTTAAAGTAAAATCCTCCCTATAGCGGACGTCTGCAAAACTTTCTGCATAAAATAGTTTTTCAGATGTGAGTAACTTTCCTATCAGGAAGACAAATGAAGACTTTATTTCCAATCCCCCCTCCAATTACTGCCCATAATCAGTAACAATATTGTTACAAAGTACCTAAATCAACCCCTGAGCACCGAAACATGGCACTAGTTCTGGGAAAGTGGGCGCATTTTGTTTTCATGAACCACTTGACCTGGCTCCCGTCTAAGGAGAGCGCACATGGAAACAATGTGGAATAGAAAGTTAACAGCACCTGTGTGTAAACAGCACTTTTGCGTATGTCCACCGCTAAACGGGGGCTTTCCCCCGCGGCTCATACCGACCAGCACCCTTCGTACTCACAGTGCACCCCCTTGCACACCGAGCGAAGCGAGGTGTGTATCCTGCCCTGGTGGCTTTATATATATCCTAGCTTTTGGTAGCTAAAGTCTACGTCTACTTTATATAATTTACGAAAAATTGAAGAAACCAATTATTAATAATAAATTTGTACTTAGAAAAATACATTTTGAAAGAAAAAGAAAAAATTGTTGCCCCCCGCCGGGATTCGAACCCGTAACCCTTTAATTAACTTCACCATGCGTTAACCAGAAAACCAAACTGCCAGCTGCGAAAAAACGATTGACAGTGTTACTTATAATTCGTGCTCTGTGAGTGCGCGAGAGTGGGCTACATCTTATTTTCATGTTGGCCCTCTTTAGGCGAGAGCCAGGTCAATTATTATTAGTTCGTAAAAAAAATCTGCAAAGTGGAGTTCGAATAATTCTGTTCAATAAACCCCACGAACTTGAATATATGATTGGACTTTTCTTAACTCTTCAGTATTTGTTTATTGAAGTCTTATATCTGTAGTATGGTGACCCAGTATATGTAGGTATAATCTCAAATAACAAATATTGTGTTGGCATTATACAGAATATTTAATTGCAAGTGAATTGATGTTTTACTTTTTGACTTCCAGCAAAAGATTCTACCTTTACTGCTAAGTTGTCACATCAACGAACAATAGTATAACTATGTTTCTATCTTTGTCACGCTACGCACATATCGTTTACACAGCGTCAATCTCGCGAATCATTCTTTGGAGATAAAGCTCATGTCCCATTTTATTTTCCGTTTCCAGAAGAAAGGACGGTGCATGCATACATAAAATTGAGTTACCGCTTATACAATTCATTTTATCTTATCTTATACATAAAATGGAATTTAAATATAATTTTGAATTTAGTTTTAAGACCTTTAGGCAACTTTGGCTCAGGTCGGATGAATGATGATAGAATTAATTGCTAGAATGAAGAAAGTGGGAGAAAACGGGAGAACCTCGAGGAAACGCACCCATACGCATGGGAGGAATTATGGGGGGGCATTGGCAGTCAATCATTTCTAAGTTACTTAAAATGTTTTATTGTAAACGATAGCTTTGCAATTTGTTATCCATAAAATAAATTGTATTGACCCCCAGGGTATCTCTACTAAATCCGCCCATGAGCACACGGGGTTTGTCCACCACAAAGCGCACATGGCACGAGCAGATATCGATCCAACACAGCGTTTCTCAACCTTTTTCAAGCCCCGAACACCTTGTAGAGTTCCTTCTGCCCGGCAACCCCCAGAAGTAATTTTCTTGTTTGTAATAAGCGGATTTATTTAACGTTGTATTAAATAGCCTCATGAAGGCTTTAACACACGCACGCACACACATACACGCGCGCACGGTTTTATGAGCAATTGTAGAAAATTTCATGGAAATATCTGGAAAACTTTCGCTTTTACTGGTCTGTTCCTCATTTACACGAGTTAATGAAGGTAAATCTATCCCCCTTTACGATACACACGAGTCGTGAACGTAACATGGGGGATGTGAAGGTAGCGCTCCATACATATTCGAACCACGGTACGAAATGAGGTGGTGTGGTCAGTCCCACGCTCAACCGCTTTTACCTTCCCAAGATACCCAAGTGTACCAAGGACACTCTGGTACTCAGTTTGATAGGAGGCTGAGTGCACCGCAGAGCGCCAGGCATGGGAAGGATGGGTACCTAACTTTTGACTGGCAATGTATCACAAAAATTGAACAGGATATTTTGAAACTGGTAAATCAAAATAGCCTCAGATTTCCCGCTAACCTAGTAAACTTGTGCAATCTTTCGTAATGTTTTTAATATTTATTTCCTTTTTATTTTCCGTAATATTTGCTTTTGATTCGAAAACATGACAGTTGATTTGCTGTATTTTGTAATAAATATTCTAATAGAGAAAAACTATTCAACTAATTACATTACCTTTAGTAATTAGGAAAACAAGTAAAATAAAATATCATCATTGCAATTTATTTGTTTTAGCTTACAAAACCCTAATTAAATTATTTTTTTCAACCTGTCTCGCGAGCCCCTCGCACACAACCCACGACCTCCTTGGGGATCATAACCCCCAGGTTGAGAAACCCTGATCCAACGTATACATAAAAGTCGGGAGCTATACTGTACATGGGTTTGCCGAATAAGCTTGCTTGTGTATAGCGTTACACAAAATATTTACTTACTTCTTGTTGCGCGTAAACATGGGTTCAAGTCCGTGGGTTACTATTGAATAGAGTGGTTCGGAACGGACTTTAGCCAAAAATATATCCCACGTCGTTAGGAGCTCAGCTGTTTGTTTAGTAGTTCGTAGCAATAACGTAGCAATAATTGATAATATTTAAAAATAGTTTTTGTCTTTGCGTACTACCATAATTTTCTTCTTCATTATATAAACATTTGCAAATCAATTCAACCACCATTTGTCTTATTTTGAATGTAAACGCCATTTACAATTGGTAGAGAACGCAAATTTAACATTCCGACGTAGCTGGAGAAAGTAAAAATATGTTGGAAAATATGCGGTTTGATCCCATATTCATCAGCATCAAAAGTACAATAACCAAAAGCCTAAAAAACTTCGGCCATGAGAGCTACGCTGGGCAGTATTCAATGTAGGCAAATTCTATACAGCTAACATTATTGCAAGTTCATGTAGTTTTTTTCTTTCTTATTCCACAAAAGTTGAAAATGTAAAGATAATTTTGATGCTAGGCGACTTCAGTCAGTAAGTCCGTTCCGAAAATTTACAAAAAGCTACACTTTCGAGTAATATAGACATATGATGACGTATTCAGTTCAATCCAAAGGCACTTGCTGGAGTAGGAAACCTTATGGTTGAAGATTCGAATCGCCTGCAAGTGATGACTTTTTATACTTACAATAAAAACTTAAAATTTGTATTACGCTCAACTTGTCATATTGCACGAAGTGTATTAGCATTTTAAATTGCAGTTTTAACTTCTCCATTTGCTAGTGACTTTTTCTTGGTGATGTTAGCTTCGTTCAGGCTGGTTTACGTTAAAATAAAGGTTGTGTCTAGAGCAACGACGGTTAGGGGATGCGGCTTTGGACCAACATTTCGTACGACCAACAGCCTTTTAAGCAGCAAGAACCGGCGTACGACCAACACCCCAGGACAAAAACCTGTGTTGGTCGAACGCCGTGTTGGTTCAACGCCGTATTGGTCCAACGTCGGTTCTACGAAATGTTGGTTTCATGCCGGTGTTGGTCCTACGCATGTAACCCCGACGGTTTTCCGTCGTTGCTTTAAATTTTTAACATCGTGGGTTCATTTACTAGAGCAACGACGGAAGATATTCCACTCTAGCGTAGCTTGAACTAGAAGTAACAGCGACAAGCGCTCAGCCCGGCATCTGCAGTTTGGTCTTCTAGATAAGGGGTCAGGAAGCTAATCCAAAGGTCCAGGGTTCAAACCCTGGCGACCACTTTTCGCATATTTTTCAAAAAGAAAATTAAAGTTTTTCTCGTTTTTTATGTAAATACATAAAATGAAATTTAATAAAAGTTGTGATTTATAATTTTAAAAGAGACCACTAAAAACTAGAATGTATATAAAGCCACCAGAATAGGATGCTCACCAAGCGACAGCGACAGCTCAAAAATTCTGTTTACGCAAAGTTTTGTGCCGTCCCGTCCCGTCGTTGCTATTGCAAATTAACCTTCGAGGTTAATAGCTTACAGCAACGAAAGAAAACCGTCGTTGCTCTAGACACGTCCTAAAATAAAAGACAATAAATGATCGTATCTTAATGTGGCAATACTTACCCTAATCTGGATGTTCCTAAAACTGCCATAATATATTCTTCTCATAATTCGACATGCCAACAAGGACATGCACACATATGTTTACTTACCACACAATACATACACTCAATATTACATTTTTCTCGCACTTGAACTTAGTAATACATTGCTGCTGTTTTTTGTTGGGAAGATAGAGTAGAGGAAACGCGCTGGGCATTTCAATGCGAAAGCAAGTCAACATAGGTTCAAAACCTGCTTAAGCTAAAGATTTTTTACAAAGAGATCGTGAATAATCTTATAACTTCTCATACAAAACGGAGAATATTTCCGACTGTGGAATGAAGCACCTGAGTCATTATAGAGAGGAAGACGATTTACAAATGTTGCTTGGAAAAGTCCAAATCAAGCCTCAGGGAGTTACCAGGACACATCATTGACCTGAAGGATCCATTTTCATGTTATTATTCTTAGAAAGAAACACTAGCATTTGTTAAGCACGTTTTGGGTATAGTAATCTGTGGAGTATCGCTAGAGTGCTGGACTGCTAATTTGAAAATCTGGATTCTATTCTCTACCAGCCAGTTTCTTTTCATCTCCCGCTGGAGAATTTACGAAGCATCAATGGCGAGAAGCAGAGTTAACAGTGTGTGTTCTTTAGCATAATATACTTTTCATGTTTTTCATTGGTCTTTCTCTCTTCCTCTCTTTCTTGATGTATCGTTATCTGTGTTCGTTGCTTCTTTCTCTTCTTCTTCTTCTTCTTCTCCCTCTCTCTATTCGTCTTTATTTTTTCTCTTACGTAACACACACACTCTCTCTATTTTTGCGTCTTCCAGAGCCAATACCTGGCCACTTTCGATGACCCGGTGAAAGGGCCTGACCCAAACATAAATGACCCGGTAACCCGATTTACCCGGTCTGGAAAATCTATTTAACTGAGAATTTAGGCGACGTATTTTTCGTGTTCTCGGGGTAACATCTCCGGTCCCGGTCACCCCTGAAAGAAACACTGTTCAAACGCAATGAAATAATTGAAATATCTCCATCCTCCGGGTTGTCAGATCAAATTCGAACCACCACGTCCGAATGCGTTCGAATTTTACACCCGGCGATACAGTACAAAAATTGACCAGCATGCGCCGACAGCCGGTGACCCGTTTTAGCTCTGCCGTGTTCATTCTATCTGTGTGAATTGTTATAAAAACTACTTCATTAGTGTCGTAATTATTAGAACTTTATATTCGCAATAGGTGAAATATATAGTGGGATGTCCAACAGATAAATTTTAAGACATGAGTAGAAAATGGCCCCCTTTCTTGGCCATTTCAAGACAAGAATTATTTTTATATTAGTTTGGCACCAAATTCGTTTCCATCCTCTAATTAATCAACCCTACATGTGTTCCTTTTTTCACATTTGCAATGTGGAACATGTAAGATTTACTATGCCTATAAGGAACATGTTAATTTTGCTTTTGAACATTTGTAAGTTTTCGTTTTCATACAGATAAGGATTTATAATCTTGGCTCTTTCTGATAGAAATTAAGCAGAAAAGCTATCATTCCTTCATTTTCTTTTTATGTTCAATTTGCATTAGTAGTCTGGAATAGAAAGTTTGGCTCACTGTATCTACTGGGTTAGTTACAATCAGTGATTCCGCTAGACCCCGGCCACTGTTGGGGGGTGTCAACCCCAAATCCTCGAAACAACCCCAACGTTAACATTTTTGTGGTCAAAAGTTGATAGACACAGTGCACAACTACATACACCCTCCCAATTTTGACTTTACATCCCCTCCAATCTGAAACTCCTGGCGGAATACCTGATTACAATGTATTCCGAACCAGTACGTTCAATGAGCCCCGCCGAATTTGCAACCGAACCCCGCGCAAACAAAGCATGTGTGTTACACTTTTGAGATTATTCTATATGTGTCTCAAAACTCTGTAGTTGCACTGGAAATCATGACTATTTAATCTGACCACCTAGTTTTTTCGCCATGGAAAGTGATGACAATGAGTTTATGAAGCACCCGTCTATATATTCGAATAGTTCTGAACACATATAAAATCAAAAAGTCACTTCTATCTTGCTGTTAGATTTGTGGGAACTGAACTTAATATTTTTTACCAAGTTTAAATTCCATACTTTTACCTTTACTTCTTCTTCTCTCTTCCTCTTCCTCTCTCTCTCATTTCTTTGCCTCTGTTTAACAGACATCCATTGGTTTCAATGTTTCATTGTATGTTTCAATTTCTACCTCCATCAACTTCTGTATATTGATTCGTCTCGCTTTTATTCTTTCATTTTATCGCTATTAATACATGTCTATTTTTGGAAAAAAAACGTGCTCATGCTTTTTGCTGATTTTAGTATGGACGAGACGAAGGAAGGAGAAAGAGGGGCTCTGTTTACCGGAAACGATTATAGGATAAGAAGGTGCCATTTGGGTTGCCTAGCTGCACGGCGTTGGCTGTCGCGTTTTTTTTTTGTGCGAAGTGTACCAACCACATTTTGTTAAAGCAAGAAGACAGGCAATGACAGAGGCCCTTTTCTATCATTTGTGAAAATTCTGTGATTGGGCTGAAAAAGTAATAACTTTTGAACCCCTTCTCCGATTTTGACGTGTGATACACCTTTGAAAGGTATTGAAGCGTAGATTACGATTCCGGAGGGTTCGGCCGCCTATATGGTCTGAGGTCAGTGTTATCACCAGAAATGTGAAATTCTGAATTTTGTTTTCGAACCGCCCTAGGGAGTCCCAGGGAGGACCTACCAACACAGTATTTTTTCTGTGTCTTAGTATGGCAAAGAGCTTTGAAATGCAAGTTCAAGTATCAAAATCGGGCTTATAGTTCGCTAGATGCGAAATTAGCTATATATATGCGAGTGCCGCTAACAGACTCGTATCTTATCGTCACTCAAAAACTACCGTTCTTCGTGATAAATAATACACTTTTGGCACACTTCGTACCAATATTCCAGACCCTATCTCGGGACCTTGTAGTTGAATTAGGCAGCTAATTTTTTGTACATGGCCTTTCTATAAAACGTAGATTCTCCCAGCGAAAATGTCAAGTTCTTTTTCTAAATGATCTCATCGGCGGTTTCCGTATTAGAAAGTTATCTCAGAGTGAAACAAAGAATAAGATAGATGTTTTCCATTCAAATAAATGCCTCACGGAAGGGATGGACTAAAACATGCAAACGTAGAAGGACTACTCCTATGAAAACAGGCACCAGCACACAGGATTTTGGAATTCCCCGCCCTCTCCTATTTGAAAGAGAAAATCAGAAATTTTATCTTCTAATAAGTCCCTTGAAACAGAAATGCGTTTTCTAACAATTCACACAAGCCTGACTCGAAATCCGCTTTGTGAGAAAACTCTGCAGCCAGTACCAGAGCTGAAACCAAGTCACTTTCGCTGACTCGGTGACCCGGTTTGACCCGAACATAGGTTACCCGGTCCAAAACTTGAACCGAATGGCCCGATTCACCTGGTTACCCATTTCAGCTCGAACCACCACTGGGTCATCAAACTAGAAAATAATCATGTGGATTTGGTGAATAGAATTTATTGCTTCAAAATATGGATTTGAGTGAAAGAATGTCGGTGAAAAGCTCCATCTTGTGACCACCAACACTAGAAACCGGTACTTAAAATAAACAAGTGTAACTGGAAAATTTCTCGAGAGGAGCCATGCGCAAGAAATTACTGTGAAGATATCTGTATATCTTTTTATTTAGGGACCCGCATTCCACCCCTGCCTCTTTGCATCCATTGCACAAGACAAGTTGTGCACTTTCTGGGACGTGCATCACGAGCAGATATTCGCTCTCCTTGCCTTGGGGCAGGCATATCCCTAGAGATTCTTGGATTGCCGGAGCTCCGGCATTCCAAAAAGCTCCTGTGTTCCATCAGTCTGAGACTTCTGGGGTTGCGGGACGGGCTTTTGCCAGGCGTCCAGAATGTTCTCCTGGCCTTAATATCATATATGGACCTTTTGCATGGGGGAACCCTTTCTACTTATAACCTATTTATTTAGAAAAACAACAAAGAAACATAAAGTACATAACATTTAAGGAGTCAAACAAGAGGACAGGGACAAAACAAGACAACACATAACTTGAGCTGCTTCTTCTTATGGCTGCTTCTTCTTCTTCCTGTAACGAGATAAAAAAAAATAGGATTAGGTGCGCCTGGATGAGCTAGTAAATCCACAGAGTTTTTTCGCCATCCCATTCCTGGTACTAACTGCATCTTCTTCTTGTCACAGGTTACTCCCTGCAGTCTCGTTTCCATTATTCCACTCTTTACACAAATTTCACTTAACTCACGCACTCTCTCCTCACTCATTCCACTTGTTCCATCTATCCGCTTTGCTTCCGGGTTCCAGAAGATCAGCGTTTTTGCACAATTATTAATTATTATCTTCCCTTACTCGCTACATTATCCATCAGAAACTCTTCCATCCACACACTCACACACTTAGAGCGTCTCTTGTGACGGTTTCCGCTTCAAGGCGCTAGTTCTGCCGGGTTCCAACAGACGCAATTATTCTAATTATGTTCACATTTTTAGTTTATTTCACTTCACATTTAAGTTATGTTTCTTAATAGACGAGGTTTTCACGGCGCGACTGCGCGGACACGATCACCCACCAGCTTACTTTTAAAGCTTTTGCATTCTTTTCCCTTATCTTGTCTCCTGTACGCGGTGGTTCATGCCGTTAATGAATTTCCTTTTATAATAGTTAGAAATTCTATCTGTTAGTCCCCTGAGGGCCGCAACTAGTTCCGGAGTTCTCAGAACGTCTGTGACGGGGGTATCCCCCAGGAGCTCTCTCTCATCTCTAGCAAGATGCTCTGTTTCTTGGCATCGCATAACGATATGCTCGGGCGTAGCCACCAGCCCACAAGTATGACACATATTGTCCTCGACGATGTTCATCTGGTGCAGCTTCTGTCGAAAGGGACCGTGGCCAGTTAGATATTGCATCAAATCTCCCGTAACTTCCAGCTGCATATCCAATCGTTCCTCAATGCTCCGAAAAATAGAGTATAATCTTCTTCCTTTATCGGTTGCGTTCCATTGGTTCTGCCATGCCTCGACCACGATTGAATTGATTTCAGAAACGTTTTCTGCAGGT
>JAGDQP010001047.1:17430-54175 GCA_022664845.1 Lepisma saccharinum
TGTCGATTTACCCGGACGGAAACCATATTGTAGTTTACAGTTTGCCAGATCGTTCCTTTCTTATTTATTTTTTGAGCTATAACTTTTTCAAATATCTTGCTGATCGTGCTTAGCAAGCATATCGGCCTATACGATTTTGGGTTAAATTTATCCTCATCATCTCCTTTAAGGAAGATTATAAGGTTGGCCTTTTTCCATGATTCCGGAAATTTTTCTTGTTGGATGCATTCGTTGAATAATTTAGTTAAATAAGGTGTCCGTAATTGTTGATTATTTTTGAAGATCTCATTTTTTATTTGATTTGGTCCCGGAGCTTTCCTTGTTTTTAGTTTCCTTAATATATCCACTACTTGATCGTTTGAAACAATTATTTCATCGTGATTTTCATTATCATAGTCTGGATGTTTTTTGCTTCATTTCTTGCTTTGTTGTTATCCTCGTTGTCGTCCTCAATATGGTCATCAGGAAATAGTTTTTGATACAGCAATTCTATGTATTTTTCCAATTAGTAGTAAAGTTGTCTTGGTCATCTTTAAGTGTGTTTAGAGATCCTTTGGTTTTGACTTTTCTCATTATAATTTTGTACGGCACACCCCATATATCTAAGCTTAGATTCTCTTCTACAAATTTCTTCCAGGTTTTCTTCTTTGTCTCTCTCAGCTCCTTCTCGAATTGTTGTTTTATGTTTCTGTATTTCTGCAGCCTTATAGCTCTCAAAATGTGATCCCCTGCTGCTCTGTAGCTCTTCCTGCTCGCCTTCATTCTTCGTTTTAATTTATTAAGGCTATCCGTTGAAAAAGGTGTTCTTTTTTTATTGCTCTGTTTAATTTCTTATTGCTGTCCATATTGCATTTTCTAGGTTATTTGTCAGTTCCATCAGATTACAATTATGTTCAATTTGCGGAAGTTTCAATTTTTCCACAAATTTCTGATTATTTATTTTACTAATGTTATACTTGGTGTTATTTCCTTCATTTTCATCTTCTCCATCAGTTTCATTTCTGTTGAATTCTATATTAAAGCGAACGACGTTGTGGCACTAGTAGTTGCACAGTCATGAACAATCCAATTAAATATACAATTTGAAATATCTCCCCTAGACAGTGTAACGTTTATGTTTGATTCCGCTCCGGCTCTGCCTCTGAAGGTAGGTGGTTGTCCCTCTCTGTTTAAGACCACAAGGTTATGTTGTTCTATTAACTCTTCGAACATCTCTCCGTTGTCATCTGTATCACGGCAGTGTCAGAGCGAAGAGTTAGCGTTGAAATCCCCCAAAATAATTATATCCTTATACAAAAATCCAAGTAATATATCTTCTATCTTCTGGACGAAGATTTCCCTCGGGATGGAGAACTGACAATATACATTCACAATTGTTATTTTATGTTTTCCCCTTACTATATGGACACAGAGCGTCCATTTATCCGCATATTTTAGATGTACGAGTGTATTTATTTGCCTATTAAAAATCACCACCGCAACCATTGGATTCGGATCCTCAGGCAGTATTGTTACAGCGCCCAGTGGCATATTGATCAGTTTTCCTTTGTAGGTATATGGCTTCTGCATACATGCTTTGTCCACCTCTTCCTTTTCGCAAAATTGACTAATTTCTGCTGTTGCTAATTTAGATCTATCCAAATTAATTTGGGCTACTTTGAAGTTGACTATGGTTGTCGAGTGTG
This sequence comes from Lepisma saccharinum, assembly GCA_022664845.1. NCBI lineage: Eukaryota > Metazoa > Arthropoda > Insecta > Zygentoma > Lepismatidae > Lepisma > Lepisma saccharinum. The sequence continues at coordinate 19,116 of JAGDQP010001047.1, forward strand.
AACATAGCAGGCGGGAAACTTTTCCGCTGGAATGAAGACTATTTTTCCATATGCCATAACAAACTGCATGTAGACATTATTCGTGTGGAACGATTCATTCCTCCTCTCGAAGACTTTATCAATTAATGTAAGCAAATCTTGTGGATCGCTGGTAATTCCATTGGCCCTAAGGTTAATCTTATCAACCTCCTCAATTTGTGGCTTCCAACTCTTTTATTTTTACAGAGCCATGTATTGCTTGTTTCTTCAGTTCGTTAATTGTCCGCTTATATTTCTCCAGTTCCCGTTCCCTTTTCTCAACTTTTGTTTGCCATATTACTAATTTAGTTTCAAATTCTTTCAACCTGTTGTTCTCTCTTTCCAATTTCTCTCTGGTTTTCTCTAACTCCTCTAATCTTCCTTCCAGATATGCATTTCTTATTCTAAGCTCTTCATTTTCCTTTTCCTGTTTGTATCTTTTGACTCTTTCTTCTTCTTCCGGCGTTCTCATTCTTTTTTTGGATGCTCCTTCATCCAGCTCAGGCTGGGAATCCATCTCCTCTCCTTCTGGATCCACGAGCCCTTTCCTTACTGATCTCAATGATTTGGGAGTATTTTGTTGTAGCTCCTCCTACTCAGCATATATTTCATCGACGTACATTTGTCTTAACTCTCTTTCTTCTCTGGACGATCTGGGCGTGCTGGTGTTTATCAGCTTCTTTTTTATTTTATCTTGCCATCTTAACGTAACCGGGTTATTAGATGATTGTTTGTTTTCTGACTTGAATTCCTTTTCGAATTTCACTAGTCCTTCTCTGGTAAAGTCCAAAAGATCGAATTCTTTCGCCATAGTTCGAATTCTTTCGCACACGAAATCACTTACTACACTTAAGGTAAGTTTAAGTTTATAATAATTAAATGGAGAAACCAAAAGGGCACCCCGGTACCGCAGATCCGGGAGCAGACACCCCGAGATGCCGTGTAAAAAAAATCGGCGGGGGGTCAATGACCCCCGGAGAACCAACCTTGAAATGCTCCCGGTCAAATTCTGGACCGCAAACACCTCGGGAAGGGGAAGGTGCAGCGACCCCCCGGGTGAGGTGAACGACCTCCCAAAATATCAGACCCCCATCTCAGACGGCACCGGAGATACAGACCCTAGCCCTCCATAGTCTTGTAGTACGTATCCACACAAGAACTTAGAAGTCCCTCGACAAGATCTCGCCTAACAACAGTCACCTTCGATTCACCTTCAGTTCACTTCACCGCAAATCCTCGGTCAAGGAAGCTCGGATGATGTGGCCTTCTTGATGACAACGTATTCTCGGTCATTATAGTCCCGTAACGTTAACATGCAAACTTTCGATGGTCAATATCTCGCCCCCAAAAAAGTACTTACAACTTAGGCCCACTGCGTTTCTCCCTCCGAAAAACCACACTTTTACGGAGCGATTTTCACACGTGTCTGCTCAGTAGTAAAGCACTAACTCAAGTGATATCTGTATAGTGACATTTGGACAAACTCCTTACTTACTTACTTACTCTATGGCTTACGGAACTCGCAAGTTCATCGCCGCAGTAACAAACGTTCGCCATCGGGATCTATCCTGGGCAAGATCAAGCCAGTTTTCTCACAAACACCTATTTCACCAAGATTCCATCTAATATTGTCATCACAACGTCGTCTCGGTAATCCTTACGGTCTCTTTCCCTCCGGTTTTCCAACCAAGACGGAATATAGCGTAATCTTCGAATCTCTCCCATCCTACCCAACTTAATCGTAGTGATTTCATTATTTTTACAACATCGGGTGAGTCGTACAGTCCGTGAAGGTCTTCATTATGCAGTCTCCTCCATTCTCCAGTCATCTCGTCCCGTTTCCACCCGTATATCTTTCTCAAAACCTCATTTTCAAACACTAGTAATTTATGTTCATCTGCGAGGGTCGTACCGCAACCGTAAAGTATTACCAGCAGAATAACCGTTCTGTATATTTTCAATATCAACTTCCTTGATATTAATTGCGAGGTTAGGAGTTTCTGGACTGAATAGAAACATGCGTTGCCCGATACTAAACGACATTTTATTTCTTCCGTTGTTTCGTTTCTGCTTGTTACGTATGCTCCCAAGTATTTAAATTTGTTTACTTTCTCTATGTTCTCATTATTAATTGCTAAGTACCAATTTCCGTTATTCCCTGTGTTTCGGCTTGTTATCATGTATTTTGTTTTCTCTTTATTTACCTGTAGACCTATCTCATCGCACGCTTCTACTAAGACATCGGTGTTATTTTGTAGTGCCTCTATATCTTCCCCTATTAAATCTATATCATCCGCGTACACGAACAGTTGATTCAAGTCATTCAACGTTAGCTTCTTTTCCTCTTTTATTTTTAAAATCTTACATTCTAAAGCAAAGTTAAACAATAGTGGCGACAAGGTATCGCCTTGTTTCAATCCGTTGCGAATCTCGAAACTATCAGACATATTATTACCTATCCGTACTCTGCTTATGGGGTCGATGAGACACATTTTCACAAGTTGAACAAGTTTCTTCGGAAATCCAAATTGTACCAGGATACTGTATAGCTTTTCCCTTTTAATAGAATCATAAGCCTTCTTAAAATCAATGAATAGCTGGTGATCAGTCCCATTGTATTGCCATTTCTTCTCCAAGATTTGTCTCAAGGAGAAAATCAGGTTCAACGTGGATCTATTTCTTCTAAATCCATATTGGTGATCCACAATTATTTCATCTACGTATACACTTAGGCGAGTTAGTAGTATATTATTCAATACTTTGTAACATGTTGGGAATAACGAGATTCCACGGTAATTATTACAGTCCGATTTATCGCCTTTTTTATAAACTGGAACTATTATTGAGGTTTCCCATTCCTTTGGAAGCTCCCCCTTTCTCCATATAGCGTATATCAATTTATGCAGTTCCTTGATTAGTGCAGTTCCTCCCGCTTTAATCAATTCTGCTGAAATGTTGTCTATTCCTGGTGATTTTTTTTTTTTTTTTTTTTTTTTTTACTTTCTTTATCGACATTTCGACCTCGATCTCGCTAGGTTCTGGTATCCACGGTTCTGTGGTATAGATTTCAAATTCCTCTGTTTGTTCTCCGTTGTGCACATTAAGAAGTTTGTCAGAATAACTTTTCCACACATCGATAATTTTAGTCGGATCCGCCTAAAGATCTCCGCGTTCACTTCTAATCAACCCTAACCTCGGGTGGTAGCTCTTTCTTAACGAGTTTACCCCTTTGTATAAATCTCGTATGTTATTTGTCTTCCCGTTCTCCTCTATCTCCTGAATCTTCTGCGTCAGATATTCTCGTTGTTTGTTTCTGAACCCGCGTATGGCGTTTCGTTCGCGTTACTGTAGTGGTTGGTATATTTGCTTCGCTTTTATTACTTAGCTATCGCTGCCTTGCTTGTTTCCGTTCCTCATGAAGCTTAAGGCTTGTTTTTCTTGTGTTTCTTCTCATACATATTCATTCGCTGCACCCTTCACTGTATCACGAATTGCTTCCCACATCTTACTTACATCAATTTCATTATTAATTTAATCTTTATTACTACTCGAGTTGGCTAAGATTTCAAACCTATTTGAGATTTCGAGTTGGTAGTCTGTTTTTACGCTTGGATTATCTAATAGTTTAACTTCGAATTGAAGTTGCTTCGATCCTTTGCTTTCTCTGTTCGCGATGCATAACTTTTCCCTCACTTTTGTGATCACTAACTGATGTTGAAAAAATTGTACCAATACATCACGCGTTGAAATGGACTGCGTAACTAAAATACACTAAACTCCTCATGAAGTCCAGAAAAAGTATGGAATTACAATATATGAAACAGGTACTTAGGATACAAATTAGGTATTTTTTATTTCAGTTTGTGCTTTCAAAATTCTATCTTTAATTCATTTCAATATCAAGGTCCATTATTCCCCCTCTCTCCAGATTTATTGCTTAAGATACAAGGGACAGTCTTGTATTCAATATATCTATTATAATGTTTATTCGGAGCACTCCATCTATAAGAGACTCTTTGTAGATGAAAGTTGGGTGAGCGATAAAAGCATTGCAAATTATCACTCCTCGCAAGCATTTAACCCTCTCCACCAGATACGTGCTCAGAAGGGACAGGTCCAGGAGTCCGAATCCACCCGAAATCAAGATTTTTTATGTATTTATTTTTGTAGAATTAGTATAATATGCAAAATTATATGCATTCTACGTTAATTTCGAATCCAGACATACTTCAGACCCCCCCTCAAAGACGCTGGACCCCCGAAACCAACTTCCAGGTACGTGTCTGCCCCCACCTTCCCCACGTATGTTTTCGAGGTTATTTTCCAATGGAAAATCTTTAGTAGGCCTATACATAAAAAGAATCATTCGTAGATCGATTTATGTCTCGAATATTTATTGTTTACTACAAGACAATAGTCAAAAGAAGAATATTTAAAATTACGAGGCTGGAAAGACATGCTAATTTTAACCAAACGATGGGTCATATCAAGAAATTAAAGAGAACCAAAATTGTGTAAAATTATGTGTTCTTTAATTTATATGTTATGCATTTTCTTCGTATCTTCAACCATTCTCACGTAAATGTCAAAAAATTGTTTTCAAAGCGTCAGATGGACACCATTTTCCAAAATGGCGGCCGATGGCTTGAAGATCAGAGTATAGATGTTTAATATGTTAAAAAGGGACCATGCATGAACAGGAATCAAGAATTATTTTTGTCTGAATTAATTCCAGCACAAAACCTATCTCGTCTTAACGAAAAAAACAGTCAAGATGAATAAATTGGAATGTGGTGTTGCCAGTGCGTATTAAGCATGCTGTAGGAATTTTGTGAGCAACTGAACTCTGAACAACGCCTGGCAACACTTTAACTCCGGCTGAAAAAATATTTTGTAAACATTCCGATTATCTTGCTTCTTTCTCACTTTCTCTAAAACAAAACCGCATGTATTTCAGTACGCGACAGGAAATTTAAGCCAACGCATCTGTATAAATAAACTCACTTGGTCCCATTATTTTAAAGAACGCACAGTTTGAACCTCTCTCTTTACGCTCGTAAGAATTCGTTTGCATAAAAGGACTCTTAAATATTGAGAATTAAAATCGCAATGATCCCTTCAAATAAAAACATCACAAAAGATTGATCGACAACATTATATATCCAGAGTTGCATCGATGTGGATAGAAAAAATGCCAGCTTATTGCATTTTTTCAACCAGTTTCATTTTAATTAGTTTTGTAATGCCTTCTTTGGCTTTAATTGTTTGTTTTTTATAATAAATGTGGCAATATTTCCTCTAGCAGGTCTCGCATTAAGTTTTTACTTCTACTCTATTGCTTCATCAGTATGCATTCGTAATAATGGACCTAATTTCGAAGTTAATAAAAGAAGCTACAAAAATAAGTTATCGTGGTCCGAAGCTTCATCTTGTATTAGCTTTATTGGTTCTTGTTCTTCGGAAACCGACTCCTTGTTTCCTGATAGCTTTTATTGTTTCTTTGATTCTTGTCATAATCTGTCGGTTTTTTAAAAAGTAATGTTCAGTTGCTTCTGTTCTATGGCTTTAGAAAAGTATTCAGTATAGTGGTTAGAGCCCAAATGTTCTATGTCCAATTTGTCGAAATACGTTTTTGTATTACCTGTATATCTCATGTTTAGTAGCTACTCTTTGGATTGATGCTAAGAAAGAACAAATAATAATAATAAGTTGTTGTTTTTTTTAGTTATTTTGGTCTACGGATACTTTTTCTGAAGTTATTTTTTCGTGACCCAAAACCTAAAGTGTTCTGCAACTAGTCAAACCCAAGATCGGTGCAGGCTTGTATTTAATTTACGAAAAAGAAGTCCATATTAAAAAAAAATATATTAAAATATGTTTTCATAATATATAAATGTATAGAAATATATGAAAGAAAGTATTGTCACCTGACTTACGTCGCTGTGAATAATTTCATCATTCTATGACGTCAGGAAATGAGTTAAAGTTGCAAGATTTAAGGACATCACGAACTATTGTGAACTAAAGAAAAGAATGTAAAAATTGCATACAATTAGCCAGAAAATCAGAGTCCAGTTTTGTTCCAACATAGATTTCTCCCGTAAAAGATGAACTTCGTTTTCGTTCTCCTGTAAAATTTGCAATATTGGACATAGAACCTTTGTGCTTTAAGGACACAATATATTTATTGTTAGATACACGCGTTATACATATATGCTTTTGAATTAAATGCATGTTTCTGCTTTTCTCTTTTGGAGTATAAAGATGAGTGACATACCAGTTTCAGCTCTGCATAAACGAAGAATCTTCTAATGTTCTACAAAAATGTGTGAAGCAGAAAATTCACTTCTGTTTCAGTAACATCTTTTCATTTTCTCCATTTTGTTCTTGTATATTAGATTCGTATTCAAATTCTTATTTGCAACTTCAAAACTTGTGTTCTTACCGGAACCTTGTTACTATGTATACATGTTTTCTGAGTAAAAGTATAAATGTTCCCACATATAAATGTTTTCTGAGTAAAGTAAAAAATATAAATCTTACCACGTATAAATGTTTCTGAGTAAAAGTATAAATGTTCCCACGTACAAATGGTTTCTGAGTAAAAATATAAATGTTCCCACGTAGACTATAAATGTTTCTGAGTAAAAGTATAAATGTTCCCACGTACAAATGGTGTCTGAGTAAAAATATAAATGTTCCCACGTATAAATGTTTTCTGAGTAAAAATTAAAATGTTACTATGTATAAATGTTTTTAGTAGAAATGAAAATGTTACAACGTATCAATGTTTTTTTAAGTATAAATCTTACTACGTATAAATGTTTTCTGAGTAAAAATATAAACTAAGTGTAATTTTGTGAACTGTTCTTACCCTTCGTAGTTCTTTCGATAAGCCTTAGTTCCCCACTGAAGTATTAATACGCCTAAAATATCTTGACGTCATTATTTTACATGTATCTCATGGTTACACCTTGGGTACGGTCGCTGCGGTAAAGCAATGGAAGTGATCTGATATTTTAGCTGCTTCATAGTTTATGTATTTATAAAACATTTGGCTTCCCCAAATGAAAGTGACTTTCGTTTTCTTTATTGTAATGGTGTAATGGAAGATATAAACAAACATGAAGCAATAGCGATACATGGGCTACATATCCGCTACACATAACCACTTTGTCGGTGTAAGCAAGGGTCCTGGCGAGTCACTAGATTGTAGATACCCAGGATGTCCGTGTTTTAACGTGGAACCAATCTTCAATGGTGTCTCGGACCTTAGCACCGTCAGCGAATCGGCGACCCTTCAGAGTTTTTTTGTTGTTTTTTTTCGGTGAACCAAAGGTGTGGTAGCTGCATAGCGACAAATCGAGGCTAAAGGGGAAGATTTTCGAAGGTCTCTCACGGATACGCCGCAGCAAGTCTTGGCCAGCCATACGCGGTGTAGTTGGATCCGAAACATGGTCGTTGCTGTTGCTGCAATTAATTCAAGAAAAAATAATTCTTGTTTCATGTCAATGTACGCACCCCTTACTTTAATACACTAAGAATCTACATTCTGACCTTCACACCATCAAACGCCATATTGGAAAATGACTTCCAACTGCCGAAAACAGTTTTTTGACATTTATGCAAAAGAGGTACAAGATACAAAAACATGCATAGAACATTAAAATACAAAATTTTCAACAATTTGTCCCCTCTTTATTTTTATTGATACGACCCATCGTTTGACTGTAATTTGCATGTCTTTCCAATTCTCGTAATTTTAAATATCCTTCTTTTGGGTTCACGTATTTTGTCGTGAACAACAATTACTCGAGAAATAGGTTCATCTATGAATTATCTTGATAGAGGGTGCAGCAGGTATTTAAGAACACGCGTCATAGGTGACACACTATCCTGTACGTCATAGTTACAAATTGTTTTCTGTTGCAGGTAAACAAGGCAGAACCTAGGCTAAACCACGAAATGAATAGGCATGCTGTCATCGTATTCTTGGCTGCAGGCCACGCCGATTCAAGAATTGCTGTATTCCTGAAAGTCGCCCGATCATTCGCTTTCAAAGCTCGGAGAAAACTTGGGGCTGCTAGGGGTGATGTGGCCACCGTTTCCCACAGGAAACGACATTGTCGTCGCTCTGACATCATAAGGACACCGGAAGTTGTCAGTTGTGTCCAAGCTGCCATCGATGAGGATTCTGGGAAGTCCATGAGGGCACTCGCCTGGAAGATGCAGGTTGACGATACCACCATCCGACTTGAGATTCATGAGGACCTTCGTTACAAGTCGTACGTGATGCGACGAGGTGAATTCTTGTCCGAGAGAACTAGGGAGAACCACATGATCAGAGCCAAGCGCCTCCTGAACAAGCTGGAACATCCGCCAGGAATCTTTCTTTCTTTCTTTTTAGAAAATCTTTGACCAGGACCAGACGGTGAATAGCAAAAATAATCGGGGGTTGTGTAAAATTGTAACATCTTCTGTAGATGACCAATATGCTCTCGTACACAAAGGACACACAATGTCTGGTTCCACATAACTTCCCTTTGACTTTGGGAGACAATTTTCTATTTCTCCAAATTTAGTTTTATCTTATATAGTTTCCTCTGGTAATGCCTATCCAGGTTTTCCATGCAAAGTTTCACGGCCTTTATGAAGGCCAAAGTATTTGCTATATGTATGGGGCAGAACGAAACTCCCTTCTCCAAGACTTCTGTCTCGTGTGTGGTTAAATTCTTTGTCAGGTTAAAAATGAGGGATTAATGCGTTTCTGTTTTCATGGTTGTGGGTCTGCTTCTTTTCCTCTATCTTTTTCTATGCAATTTGTAGTTGTTGACTGGAAAATAATCTTTATTTGTTATAAGGTTTTGTTTGCCTGAAAGACAGTTTTATCGTTTCATAATGTTTTGTTGCTCCTGAAAAGGACAGATATTTTTTTAATTGCAGTTTACTTCCTTTGGGTTTTCAAGATTTCCTACAGGTCTTCTACGGTGTACCTGCTGGGATGTCTTAGTAGCGGTTTCTGCTTGTCCGTCTGAGGTGTTCTCTGGCTTTTAGTAGTAGGCATCTCGTTTATTTTACTTTTGTTGATTGTCTGTAGCTTACTCTTCAGGAGTCAACTCGATAATCTTGACGCGTTGGATCACTTTCTTCTTGGTCTCCGAACCAAAGCGGGATTTGCAACCTTCCAAAGTGAATTCCTACTCATCTTCCAACTTTTATACTAACTGTCTGTAGTACTTGGTAACCTCCTCATTGATACTTAATACCTGTCTCCGCAAAATATCGGTGGTGGGTGTTCTCTTCGAAACTGACTGGTGCTTTGTTGAAATCAACAAAATTCAAGTCAGGTTTCTGGAGTCTTATTAACAGTATGCTATCTCGTGCCCCTTTGCTGATCTTTAACCCGTAGTGCTGGGCAAGGTTCCGTTTGTATAACCGCTTGCGAAGTGTTCTGAAGCATTCTTCCTGGCCATCTCACACTCTATAATTTGCCCTAGAGGTACCAGTTTTGTTGCTGTTGGTCTTCCTGACGGGGTCGACCTGGCTAGTTTGCTTCGCTCTTCACTGTTTCCTTGTTGTTCAACCTCCATGAATTGTGTGTCGTTCAGCTCCGATATATTCGTTGCGTTTCAAGGGAAACCAGAAAACCAATAAGCTCGTACAGAAATCCAATAATGAAGTTCATAGGAATCAACTTATTGAAAGACACACATAATGTACATAATCCACACATAAACAGATTAAGTCCTACCATTCAGTGTAGTAGTCTGGGACTTCACATGATGTGTCCACATAGTGCACATAAATTGTATACAGCCTTTACATAAAAATAAACAGATAGAAAAGTTTCTAGGTAGTGAACAAGCACAGTAAACTTACAGACACACACAGAGAGCTCGTGTATATGTACGGGACATTGATCCACTACACTCGTTAATGAAATAACCAGGGCTGAAACGGGGCACTGGATCATTCGGATCAAGTTTTGGACCGGGTCACAGGGTCTATGCTTGGGACCGGATCTGACCCGATTTTGGCTCGGTGACTCGGAGAGGGAAGGAGAGATTTAACTCTTTACTTAGTATACACTATTGCCTTTGACTTCCATCTGGGGTGATCGGAAGCAGGGATGTTATTTACAGAGCACAAAAAAATACGACGCTAAAAGTTCCTAATAGTAGCAATAAAAAATGGAAATAGTCTCATGTCCTCGGAAAGAACAAAAATGTCGCCGGAGGTGTGCAAATACCTCGGAAAGGCTATTCTGAAAAAAAAAATTGTGCTTGACGTATTAAATCGGATAAGAGTATTAAAATCTTTTAAAACGCCTAGAAATAAAATTCCCATACATAAGTTCACTTCTCAAGGAACACAAATTACAATATTGACTGATTCAAACCACAGGAACAAGACTGGTCATCGGGTCAAGATTTGACCCCCAGGTCAGTTGGGTCAAGTTCTAACCATGTGGCTGCCGACTTCAGTCTGTTGATTTCAGTCAAAATCTGGTCCCGACACTTTCAGGTCAAGACCAGGTCAATAGGATCATGTTTCGGACGGGGTCACTTATTGGGTCAGGCAAGGTCACCGGGTCATTAAATGTGACCCGATTTCAGTTCTCGAGACAACAGCTGTAGCGGTGACATACTCAAATTGAAGAACATATTAGGTGGTGTTAACATGAAGCGCGGGCTCCAAGCCTCTCCCAACACTGTGAAATATAAAGAATTATGTAAAAATGCTTGAATCAAGAACTTTTCTCAAATTTCGACCAGAAATACCTGTGTTGTTCGATTTGATAGAAGCTAGTTGGGTGCTATTAGTTCAGGCCCCCATATTGGATTTCCAAAACAATTCTTACTTTGGTAACCATGACATTTGAATTCAGCGTACCTTTTTCACTAAAACTAGCTAGGCTGCATATGATTCGGCAAAAATGCCGTAAGTGCCATTGTTTTAAAGCCTTTTTCGAAATTTAGTCCAGACTACAATCAATTCCCTGAAACCCTGGTTAGGCTAAGTATGCTTGACGAGGTATGAGATTTGCCTCCGGCTCACACGTCCTTTACGAAGTGCCCTACAGTACACAATCTGAACACTGTATATCATGACATGCACCAATTCCCATACACATCTTTCATACAGCAACAAATATAGGGTCCAGTTACACATTCTGCCGTCTTCAATTGAATCACTCCCCCGCTGGACCGGTTTGGATTCACGATACGTATTTAGCTTGGTACAGTACGTGTAAACAACAGACTAAAACACTTTCTGACCCGAAGTTCTGTTCATTTGCACAACGACACTACTACGAGAATATTAGTTTCAGTTGGACAATAAATAGAGACATTTCAAACTCGCTAAATACAACCTTACGTAGTTTCCTCTAGGTAGCAAAAGAAAGTGAAATTGGTTGCTACTGAATCATTTGCACGAACTATAGTAGAAACTTTCTATGTTATATTACGGTCGATTGGAGTAATGAACTTTCGATAATCGAGGAAAGTTGAATACGCCTAATAACGAATGAAATCTTTCCCTTATTGTCTAGTTGCATACAAACAAGTTATAACCAGAAAGATTCGAAACTTAGTGGCTCGGAACACACAGTCCGTTGTTACATAATGTCTCTTCTTTTGTTTTAAATAACCTATCGACACAATATTATCTGATAATGACTACTGAATTTCCTTCTTTGGGCGCATAACAGGTTTTGTGGTCTACTACCTGAACTTGTGTAAACGATAGGATAAGTTTTGTTTCTCAAAATCTTTGGAGATTCATTCTTTTAAGGGTTAATTTCAAATCTCTGGTGAGAGCCAAGAGAAAAAAGTAGTCGTTTCCTGGGCAACTTTTAATTATAGAATTCGAGAAATCGGAACCACGAGCTTGGAACGAATCGCCCATAAATATCCTTTTCCCTCCCCCACCCTCTCCCATCACGCAGGGGAAAAAGTGGTGGTGGGGAGATTACAAGTTTAATTAGATTTAGCAAAGACTTTGCCTCCTCCTAATTGGGTTTTAAGTTTGTCGTTGCCTCTTCTTTCTCCCTAGCCCCCAACCCTCTCGCTTCAAACTTAAGTTCATTTGATATCGAAGGGTTTTTTCAAGAGGTTGGAACTTTGGAGCTATCGGAAACAAAGGTTGCTTGCTCTCGACTGGTCTTTATTAAAGATATTGCTTGGGAAATTCGATTTCAAATATTTGTATTACCACGATGACTGACTGAAATTGATTGTAGTTTTCCTATTGTGTTTGGGTGGTGGGGTCTTTTTTATTTACTTCGAGGGGAAGTGTGGAGACATTCCAAACCTGGAAACAACCAACTACTTTAGAATTAGAAAACTCCGCGTTGATTTCACTTCTTACTTGTTAGTATAGGTTGTGAAGAATAACAAGCGAAGGAACACTAGCTTTAACGTTAGGAGGTCGTTTCTTGTCTTATGCCTTGTTTAGATTACTAACATTTTACGATCGTAAAATTTATGGGTAAAACTAACTAGCGTTTAGACTACCGAACTTAACTTGGTTTACGTGCTTTTACTACCATTGTCTGTAAAGAAACAGGTTGAGATTTCCGTGGTTGAGTAAAGAATCTGCTTGTTACACAGGAGAGGATTAAATTATAAAAAATGAACACAAATGAATTGATTGTAGCGTCACATTTTGTAGGTAAGTTCTGCCATCATTCTATTATATTTTAAAAGTAGTACGTACCACTATTATACTATATATATCGATAAAGAAAGAAATAAACTCACGAAGTGATTCGTGCCTAATAACTAACTTGCGTTTAAACAGTCGTTTCTTACTAACGTTACAAGATAACCGTCGTAAGATGACGTTAGCTCAATTTGAAACCCGCGTTAACGTTAACTACCGTTTGCATTACTAAAATGAACTCGGGTTAACGTTAACCATGGTAAAATGTTAGTAATGTAAACAAGGCATTACTAGTCAATATTGGCGAGATCTTAATTTTGAATTTTCAGACATTTTCACTAAGCTCTATTTGCGGCATATATCCACTTTACAGGACTTAGGGTAGACCGGGGCTATTTGGGTTGTAAGAGAAAAGTCCAAATTTCCCAAAACTGACGTACTTCAGAGTTTAAATAATTATGCCATAATTTACGTACGTTATTATAGTACAACATATTAAAGAATAAAGAACCTGTTAAATCAAGGAAATTCTGAAAACGAATTTAAAATAAAAATGGCAGAATTCAAGACTAGTATTAATCACGGGGCTATTTGGGTCTTTCGCTGTATCAACATTGTTTACATTAATCACATTAGCGCCCATGTATATCCTTAAATACCCTTTTCTATATAATTTGTGAAAAACACAACATTAATAAACATTTCCTCTCAATCCTGTTTGTTTGAAAAAACTCGAGCCAGCGAACAAACAGCTCTTCATTAACGTAACCACTGTCTGATAAGGAAACATGACAAGCCGGTGGTAGATTGTTGACGAATTATTCTCTCATAAACTGACCTTTAAAATTAACAATGTATTGCCCAACTGTGTTGCAAGAGACTATCACAATGACATTCTTACCTCTTTCGACGCAAGTGAGAGCAACCACTTCTATTTTCCCTTCTTGGCAATGACCTTGCTTGGGTTGTTGTTAAGAGGAAACCCTGTTTCATCCACGTTGTAGGTACGCTGTGGTTTTGTGTTGACACTAATCGTCGAAGTAGCAGATTTCAACAGTTGAAAAAATCACTCACTGCTTCTTTATTAATGCCCTGAGCACGAGCTCTTGACAGTCCCTTAGGTTTTAGTAATGATAAGTTCGGATGTCTTTTCATGAAACTTGAAAACCAATCTGCACCAGCTATCCTTTGTTTCTCCAAGGATGCGTAATTTGATTTATTATTACATATCGATGAACAGCTTTACGAATCGTTTCAGGGTTTGCAGGCTAGTCCTTTGTCCACGAGTGTCATAATTCGCAACACGAACTCTTCCTCATGTTCTTCTGTCAGTCCTATGGCTTTCGGTTTTGCACTTTGAACTATTTCATCATTATCCCCCAAGGTTAGTCTCAACCTTTCGACCTGCACTTTCCTTCGCAAAGTTTCAAATTTACATTGCAGAGCTGCGAAGCTCCATATAAACTCAAATCATCTTTTATTACACTTTGGATGGCCTTCTCCATGTCTTCATTATTTCACTCGTTATATTTATTTTTTGATTTGTATGTCCGTACCATCCAAAAAAGAAAATGAAATGTTTTGTTTTGCATTCATGCATCATGCAACCATAAATACAAAATTCAAATTCATAAATTAAATAAATTCCCATAAGTTTACACCTGACTCAAATAGTCCCATTTTTTCGACTCAAATAACCCCGTTGTGCACTTGCTTACGTAGGAACGTACTACCTTCACATGAGACAGAGGAGAGCAACAAAAATGGCGTTTATAACATGTGTACGTTCTGTTTTACGCGTACGGTAATAATTTTACAAATATATGCATTTACACAGGTTCAGCACCTTATATCATATAGCCACTATTTTATATCAGAGCAAAATATGAAGTATTGCAACTCACCTTGCTCAGAATAGTCGCAAATTCACAGCAACTGATAAAAAACAGCAGATCAACCACATACACACCCTTCCCTTTGCCAACGAACTCAAAACTGAAGGCAGGTTCAGCGTACTGGTGCGTATATTAAATGCGCAGTAACATTTTTTCTTACGTTTGACCCACATAGCCCCTTGACTCAAATAGCTCTAGTCTGCCCTATTTGATCAAGATTTTTGTCCAACTGTCTTTCACAGGTTCTATAGGAAATCAACGTAATCTGTTTCTATGTTGGTTTCGCCACCCAAATAGAATAGTAAACTTACAGCAAGTTTGCAACAAGTTTGAGATGTCAAGTCTGCAAGTTTGCAAACTTGTTACAGGCTTGCAGAAAGGTGGTTAGTTGACATGTGGCATTTGCTACACATTCATCACATAATATTTCCTACATACTTGTCACGTCAAAAGTTGCTACAAACCTGTCTTGCCACAATGTTATAAAATCTTCACAGAAGATTACTAACAATGGTTGTTGTCTATTGATTAGTCCAAGAATGTTCTAATGTATGCGATTTCGTCCAGAGCATGAAGCCAAACGTCAGAGTATAGTTCCACTCAGTTAGCCCACTTAGTCCAATCAAACGCATTGTTCTCGGCTAACAAAGATAGCGGCAAGCTCTGTACTTAGCTGCTAGCCAATCAGGTGCGCCGCCTTGGTCGATGCTCAGTTGCTTTTTCTTTCGCGTGGCATGAGATAGTTATAAGCATATCCTCGTTCAGAACATTCTTGATTTAGTCGGACTTTGTTCATTGCTTTCATGATTATATATTGGGTGTTTGTACAAAACTGGTTAAATCCAAAGCTTCCAAAAGTGAATTTTTCACATGTCGTGAATAAGTCATAATTTCTGTATAATTGTCTGTAGTCGACTAATTTCTATCACATTTTTGAAATATGATAGTGTGCATTTCCAGACATATATATAAACCTTTGGGCAGGGCCACAAGTAAGGGGGAACGTGCTCCGGGCGCCGAATGAAGGTAACAAATTGTCCGTTGTCTGTAACGGACAAATTACTCATTACTGACGCCTAAAAAACTGTAATATAAGCTTACATCAAATAGAGAATACATGTCCTGTGGTGAAAGCAATGTTAAAGAAATTATGCCGATTTTAGCATTGGGCGTGGCTTAATTGTCATATTGGGAGGAAGAAATCAATTGTTTATATAGGGAAAATCAATTTTCTGAACTCAACAATAAACATGGAACTGTAAAACATCGTACGTTGATAAAGTGAAGGACAGATTTTCGCACAGTGATAGTATACGTCAAAGGTAATAAATGTTCTGTTTTGCAAAGCAAACTTAATCAACCTATCATTCAGTCACAAATTGAAGTCGTGACCTTTGAGTTTTACTCACTAGATGACACGTCAATTCTCCTCCCTACAAGTCGTTAAGTGAGCC
Organism: Lepisma saccharinum; assembly: GCA_022664845.1. Taxonomy (NCBI): domain Eukaryota; kingdom Metazoa; phylum Arthropoda; class Insecta; order Zygentoma; family Lepismatidae; genus Lepisma; species Lepisma saccharinum. The sequence goes on from JAGDQP010001047.1 coordinate 35,149, forward strand.
GGACTGTACCATGGAGGAATTAGATAGAAGGAGACGCCCAAGCTGCAAAATTTTGAAGCTGAAAATGGCCGCCAGTCAATCGTCCAGTGCGGCCATCCGCCATCTTGCGTATGGAAGAAACCCACGAATTCCCTATTGTTTTATGTACACCATACAGATAATATTTATATGAAATCTATATCATATGTTATGATACTTACATTTATTTTTTATGCAACATTTTAATTAGCTCCAGGTGCGGTTGAATGAAAAAATCTAGCAGAATAAACACTGCACAATGAAAAATATTGACATATGTAGCCGTTAAATGCGTAAGACCCCTGGCCACATAGGTAGATGTGCTCATTAAGGAATTCTTCTGCGAACGCGGCCGACACAGCTTTATGAGTTCAAAATCCGTTCAGGGCGTGGATGTTCCTCTTTTTTCTTCACTTCTGATCCAGAGTAAGGTAATGACAAGTCACCCTTGGTTCACCTTGTCCAGCGGTCTTTCCAGTTCTTTTAAATTTTCCTTCACTTATTACTTGCATTATCCTCACTATTCGTAGGTTTAACTTGTATATATATATCATTAAAAATTCTAAACCAGAAAGAAATGCTTACACTGTAACTTAGATAAATTAGTTATTAATTCCAGATTAAATTCCGTAGAGGGGTAAAATAATAGGTAAAAATTTTGGAATTCGTTAATATTGAAAAATTTAAGCATTGCCGTCTCGAATTAATGGAGAATAAAGCAGAAAGACCAGTGAAGAGGGGAACTCTACGGTAGCAGAAGGGCGGGAATTAGAATGTGTCTGATAAGGCAATAGCAAGATGCAATCCATGAGACATAATCTGGCTTTAATTAACCCACCTTCGCTTACTCAGCATTATTTTGTATCTATGCATGAATTTCCTCCCGTGCGATATCGACTTTATCGAGACGTGCGAGAAGGGATAACCTCTTAAATATGTGCGCCGAGCAATCCTTAATGGCCGCTCGCAATGACCTTCACAGTGCATGGATAAGTACATTGTGATCAATGCAATGAAATCGATGCAAGGAATCTATGACATAGGTAATCACGAGTTCAAAATTGGACCCTGTTCAAGATTTCCATATGAGCAGTTTACTAAATTTTGCAGTATCGTTGATTGATCACTTGCACAAATGAAATTAGCTTTTGTCATGCTAGAAGATATTTCAAGTATCAAAAGCATACAAATTATTTTAGACATAATGTCGAACTAGCGAAAACAGGTTAGTCACTTTATATTTATAATTAGACGTTCAACAGACTCCGTGTGTCTGCCCCTCCGCAAGTGAATCTAAATAGCTCCATAGTAATTTTTAAATTTCTTGACTACCATAAATTACAATTTACCCCTTGAATCATGTAAACATACTAACATAAAAGATACATATGTTTATAACAGTGCTTCTAAGATTCAGAAAGCGTAAAGTGTTCATTTCGAAAAGTTTTGTTACAATTTATTCTCTCATTCACCTGGTCTATGACATGCGAAGCTACATGGTGACCGTACCAGTAATGGACCAGTCGCCAGTGGTTGACTAAGGGAGACAAACAATAATAATAGTTTCTATTGGATATAGTAGTAAACACAGTGCGTTTTATACTTCCATAAGGTTTAATAGTGTAGTCTCCAAATGCTGTGCAATCAGGAAATACAGTACTCCAAAATCAAATAAAAAATATAAAGGGCATCTGGAACAGAGCAGAGCGCACAATAAGAGGACAGAAGATATCCGTGCATATCAAGTAGAAGGTACAGTGAAATAATTAATTATTGCATTCCTTCGTTGTTCCTTGAATCAAATGATCCTACAGTAAATAGAATCAATGATCTACACTGCAACAATCGTAGTTCGCAATTGGCTACTACAACTGGTCAACTACTGGTGCAACTACACCTTCAGCAATATATTTGTCTGTTGTGTTAAATGAAATAAATGTGAGCTACTTTTTCTTTGATTTATTCTGCATGGTCTTAGGGTTTGTTTCGTATATTTTTTCTATTATATAAACGTCAGTTCTTGCTTCGAGTTGAAATTTTCCTTATTTGGTCAAACATTGATACGGCCACCCTATAAATCACATTATTGAATTGTAATCACATTTAATTTACACCTGAAGGTTTGGTATTATGGTTAAAGAATACAAATACACACAGATAATTTGTCAGTACTTATAAAATATTGTATAGATCAACATAAAGAGTAAACAAAACTTCCAGTGAACATCGAACGCTGCGTAACGAAAAACAATTCCCCAGAGTGCACGAAATATAATGAATACTACTGACATTTCCTTTAGTCAGTTTTCTTGTAATTATTTAAAACCTATGAGAAAAATAGAACAGCAATCCTTCTCTTTAAATTCTCGAATTAACATATTGACGGCATAATGAAAAGCATAGAAATGCACTTTTAATTGTCTCCATGCCATCAATTTATATCAACATTTTATATTTCGACAGAAGTTTTCTCTAACACTCACCTGTGAAATGTGACATTGAGACCTTTTTTATTGTATCTGTTGATACATCCGAAAGCGGCACAACTCAATACTATTTTTAAACTCTCATAAAAGCACCAAGAGTGATCTGGTTATTTGCATGTCTGTGAATGCAATACTTCAATTTTCTTCCATACGCAATATGGCGGACCGCGATACATACAGCCGGGGCGGCGGCCATTTTCGGCTTCAATTTATTTTCGAAGTAGGGGTACGCTTGGGCGTCTCCTTCTATCTTATTCCTCCAAGGACTGTACCCATTCGTCAGTCCACATAACAATAAGAACTGTAGCATCGAGGTTTACGTGTACGATTTCGAAACTACCGATACTTGTGTACAAGGGCGTTGTCAGTAATATTTCGTATATTCATCCTGCAACAGTGGAGAATCACTGAACGTAATAGACGCCTATGAATATTGCACGTGAGCATCTTTTATGTTTATCAAAATAATCTTGTTTTCGACAGGAAGAGGAAATGTCTGGTACTACCATGTTATTGAAGAAGCCATAAAACTAAAATGTGTTTAGATTATATATAAAAGACGAAACAGTTTAGTAAGTAATATTTGCTAGTACCTATGTATGATATAACTATTTTTTTAAAAAAATGAATCTGTAGAGTCCCCATGTACTGTATTCTTATACTAATGGAATTTTTGTAGTAAATATAATAAAGTATCTCACTGTGAAGGATTCTTCTTATATGGAACAGTATTAGAACTATACATTTTAGTGTTATTTTAAGAAACGAAAAAAAAAAGTTTTGATCGCAACATAGATCTATCTAGTTCACTATTTCTATAAATATTGTATAGAAAAAGAGCCATTCAGATCTGAGCTTTTCGGCTATCTTACATTACCTTATTTCAGACAATGCGGCCCAATGGGTGAGACGGTAACACAAGCGTGATCTTTTTGATGCTTTGGGTAATACTCGGAGTTTTATTTCTAGTTTTATCCTGTGGTAATTCCGGTCAAACTTCGGAGGTGATTATTTACATCAAAAGGAGAAAGTTCCTCTGAAGAAATTCCTTCGTAGATAAACTCATTCAAAGTTACGGAGGAATCGACACAGTTCAAAAACTAATAATAAAATTGGTATCGACCAAGCAAATCACAATGGAAGCGGTAACTGATACACGCATTTGACCAATGTTTATCATTAAGGCAGTACTGTATAGACAGGTTTCGGAACGTTATAATTTCATTATCTCAAGGAATTAAATGGTTTAATAGGACAAGCATAGAAACAGGTAATAGAATAGGAATAGGTAATTAGACACATTCGAATTATGCGCCTCGTGAATTCGCGAAAACAATTACAAATTTTCAAAACTGCTTGAAAGCGTGATTTCCTACAAGTAGAAAAATTTGGTCACTTCTATAATCCGTCATGTAATCGCGAAATCGAAGACCTGAATTGCAAACCATCCCAAGTCCACTATTTTCGTATTTTCATTTATTTTTTTTCCTGTTCGTTGACATGAGCTACGTTCCAAGGGCTATCTACTTGCATAATATAACATCCTAACTTCAACTTAAAACCTTTTTTTTTTACACAAAATAATGTTAGCTGAGTAGAAGAACATCCCAAGTGTTTTTTGTTCCTCCTGAAAAAAATACCCCGGTGGACTTGGGATGTTTTGCAATTCAGGTCTTCAATTAACGATTTTAGTATATTGTTTCTCTAATGAAATCACTTGTTACTTGTAAATTTGACTTGTTGCATATTCATCGTGATTTAGGAATTAAAACGACAGGAATGTTTACTTTGTTGTAAAAAAAAATGTATTCTGAGATATGGAGTTGCGAGGATAATTTTATCCATGACAAAATTACAATTCATGTCAGCATACCACTTGGAATCAAGTGTTTAATATCAATTATGTTCTTGGTTACTTCACTACGTGAAAGAAATTTTTTTAAAAAGATCATGTTTCCTTTTGAACATATGGATCAGAGAATAATATGTTCATTGTAGTGACACTTTATTATTTCTTTTACAAATATGATAAGAAGAAGGACGCTGTAAACTAAAGAAACTGAAAGCGAAATGAAGGTTAATAGGCATTACTTCAAACACAAAAGCAAATACATTTTTAGCCATAGGCTCTTAAATCAACTGAGGAAAAGAAAAACAAGAGCTGGAATTAAAAAAAAAAAACAGGCGAATCAATAAATCTAATAATTTAAAAAAAGATTTTTATTTAAAAATAAGCTTGAATAATTGGTAAACAGTCATGTTTAATGATTTGAAAATTTTCATGATATATATAGTCTTTGATTGATTATGAATTAAGTTACAAACCAAGTGTTTTAGTGTATATATTGACATGATTTTGTGCGGCTAACATTTCACTCCTTGCTATTTAAATTATATAAAATAAGTGTAAAGCATGTATGTTGCCTACCAATTAAAATATTGTGTTACTTTTCTTCATAAAATAAACAAATCTAACCATATTGGATGCAATTAAATCACAATCTTGACTGGAAATATTACATTTGCATGCTACATTAAGCTGCATGTTAGAAATTGATGCATTGGATGGAATGAACTTACGTAATAGCTTTCGTATCTCTGTGTAATCACTTTTCATAGCTTACATTTTCAGATTAAATATTTAAATCTTATTAGTCTCAGAAAATATCAATCACGAAGAAACTAAGTCTCCATCGGTAAAACTAGCCATAGTTATATTACTGATACATGGTATAACACGAATGTAAATAGTAGTTACACAGGGTAAACTAGACAAATGGATGACAGAACGTTGACTAATCAAATAAAGGTTCCCTATAACAAATCAAGACATAGAGAATCGTTACACCTGCACCGGAGTTGTACCAATATATATATATATATGTTTCAGTGCTGTTATTAGGGTATTTGCTCACATTAAAAGTTCTCCACAAGCAATTATGAATCTTCCAGGTTGACTACATGATTCTTATCGGGATTATCCAAGAATTTTGGTAATTCAAGACATTTGTATTTCTCTCTATACCTCATTCACGCTAGCTTTGCACCAGGATTTAGTACAAGGCTAATTATATCTTAAATTCTACACAATAGAAGTCAGCTTTTGCGGTATACTAATGCATAAAAAGCCAAAAGTTAAACTAAGACTTCCAAAAGAATATGCAGCAGTCCAAACATATGAAGGAAAAGAAGCTTTGTACTATTTTTTTTTCTGCAAAGTTAGCGCGAATGAAGTACATGTAATAACATGGTAACTGTGAAAATAGAACCAGCTCTCAGATGTACGATTATTGGAACGTGTATTCTCCGCTCCTTACAAGGAGAATTCCGAAATTTAAATAGTTCAAAGGGATGGAAAAATGTAGGTTTTAGCTAATGCAAAAAACAAAAAAACAAAAACTAGAAACCAATATTTTGTAGTGTAATTTATTGCCAAATGAGTTTTCGTTATCCATTCTTTCTAAAGACTCTGACAAATATTGATTCGTCCATAGTTCAATTACATTTTCATACCTAGATATAGTTTGGTTTGTTATTTTCTGCATGCCATTATTCAATATATTTATTTCTGGCTCTCTAGAAAATAAAGCAACACGTATTGTCTCTTGCACAGAGAAAAGAAAATGGGCACATTCTAGTGCATCTGCTACCACTAACCTATTCAGTCCACAAGATCCTAAATAAACGCGGTACGACGTATATTATTAGCGTCACAATTAGCACTGGACAATCATAACAGATTCCGAGCTGGGTTGCAGTGACACCTCGTTACATTCTAGCAGGTTCACAACAGTCTAATTTGTACATAATGACCACAATCATAACTATGATGCCCAGAGAATTTCCTCTTGGACTCCACACTTATGAATTTAAGAGATCATTGAGTCACTTTAATCTAACCGAAGTTCATGAGATAAAGTGCAGCTCCATCATAACTGATAAAGTGAAGCACGAAATGAAGATGATGTCTCCTACGGTATAGTCAAAATGTTACATCCCTCCGAGCTCAAAGAAAAGTTGAGACTAAGTCAGCTGACTGTGAAACATCACGAAACACTGAACAGCAGGGTTCCATACCCTTCCAACACCACCCTAACACCTCGCCAGTTTCATCCCTTCACCCACCTAAATACATCCCCGACCTGAATAATAAAAAATGTTATACACAAAGGTCCCCTAAATTGCTGTCTTATGCGCTTCCGAATTGAAAACCTTGGATAAACAATTGATGAAAGAATTAATTTTGATAAGCGTATTGCCAAGTGGATAAAATTAGTATAAGGAAATTAAAGAAGCCTCAGAAATCTGGATAAAATGTATCTTTACCTCAAGACTACGAGCTAATGTATGAATATCTGTACCCGACCTAACAAGCATAAAGTCCAGTACATTGTGGTACCTTATCTGTCTTATTAAAAAGTGGAATTTTATAACTCTGATTACCATATTTCGCTCCACTGAAAGATATCACTTAAGTGGAAATCATTTTGAAGCTAGGAACTACAAAGTGGCCATAGTTACTAATATTTACACATCTTGGTAACAAACGACCATGGAGCAGAAAGAAAGCACAATGGAAAAACGCCATTAGGTGTATCTAAGAATTCAAGTACAATACACCAAGTGTTGTATTAAAAAAAAAAAACTGTGAAGGAGACAATTTTCTTGCATTACTTTCTGGGTAGCCCGGTAAAATTATTAAGACATTAAAAGCAGATGTGCCCGAAAATTCTGTTCATATTGGTTCTCAAGACACCAAAAGTTGTCTTCAAACCTGAGGTTATCATCACAGCAATTATTACAAGTACTTTATGAATTGTATGGAATTCATGTTACGAGTGTTAAGTTTCCAAAATCCACACTTGCACTAAACACTACGCTGTATATATACACTGGTGATATCAGTACCGGTAACATTTCACTCTATGTATGGAAAGTATAGTCTTGCACTCCAAATGCTTTTTTTATGTCCAAATATTAAGTACAGTGTTACAAAATAGCTTAATGCTACAATATCGCTCCATGAATACCTCTCGGCACATAACCTAAGTGTTTCGAGAAAACAAGTAAAGACTTTACAGTATGAGAAGGAAAACAAAGATAAATGATTCTTTACTATCTTGGTTGTAAAGAAAGTATCCAAAACATTTTCCAATGTTCGAAACTGATGAGTCTGTGGTGAGTTTACCTTTTACGGATAATATTGAAAATTGGTGGTGCTTTAGGAAGGTCTGGACAAGAGTGTGGTTTGTATATTCAGGACAGGATGCAACTTTACGTGTGCCCGACACGATGCAACTTTACGCAGAAGGTGTAACACCAATGTTGTTCTGGAAAATGAACGAAATGTTATAGAAAGCTTTTACTGACAGTTGTATTGGGCAAAGCATGTTATAAGTGGTACAGAAAATCTGCCAATCAAGTGGTCTTCATTACGAAGGAAAGTGTGGAAACTTCGTTATGAATCATCTTCTTTTAAAGTATGATCTGCTTTTCATTTGTTATCTTAGTTTTAGCTGTAAAGTTCTAGAAAGAAAGAGCTGAATAACACGTTTCACTGTATTTTCTAATATGGCACTAATGGACAACTGAGAAAAAAAATAGCCACCTTGTTTTCATAAACTTTCACGATAGTTTTAACACCATTGTAAAGTAATTTGATTCAATATTCGACAGGATTGAAACTTCTCGGAGAGACTTTTTCTAAAATAAACACTGCTTACTACAAAATAATATTAATAAGCAGCAATGGATAGGAACTAAAATTGTATACTTATACACCACCAATCAACATTTGACAAATGTTTAATTTGAACATCTGGGCAAAATATATTCATTTCGTAAAACTGTAACAGAAGAATAAGAACGTAATCTATCATTATCGATAGAATACCTGCGACATTAATCCTTCCCTCAAACACAGATTTGAGACAATTTTCAGACTTTTCATGCATGTGTACAATAACACTACAAGAGCACATTCTATCTGTAAGCACAATATCATGAAAATATGAAGCTTCTCCTTTAAAGGACGCCACACGTACCGGGATCATCGTGACAAAAGCTTTACTGCGACCTCAGGTAGTGCAAATCTTCTTCCGATCTGATTCACACTAGGATCGAGATGATAAACGATCTTTTCGCTGGTATAACACAATATTATTATATATACAAATTTGTTCAATTCCTCTTGTTTCGCTTACAGTATAATTTGTTTTCATGAATGGTACCTTTATAACACACGGCGATATATACATACCATTCGGGCACGGGAAGGGCACAGTGAGGCAATTGTATTTAGCGAAACCTGGGAGATAATTTTGTTACTGGAGACTCATATTTCAGCATTATTTTTTGTATATAACACTGCATATTTACCAGTTTATGAATAATTTAAAGTCCGCTTATCATACAGTCTTGTGATTGCTCATTACACATAATTAACATTTTACTTACCCACTTTCACATTTACATATAAATTCTTTTCATAATCACTTCTATATACACTCTTTCCAGAATGTTGTTTAAAGTTTTGCACAACTAGTTAAACAGAATTTTAATTTTCCACCATTCCTCGTTCAATAAACATACGGAATCATTCTGTATTTGACTCTATTGCAATATTCCTTCCAATACGCACCATACTTCTTAGCACACTTATCTTCGTCCCTGTAAACTCGGTGCACCAATAAAATTGTTAAAAAGATCACGTAAAGGAACGCCCAAACACCATAACCCCACCCAGGAAGACACCAGCATAAAGCTGAAAGAATTTCAAATACATAGTTCATGTGCCTTGCAGTTCCCCAAAATCCAGACACCAATAACTTAGACTTCTTTACGCCTTCAGTAGTTTTGTACTCTGCTTCGATATATTCAGCCTGTTTATTCCATATTTTACACTGTCCATCAGTTTTTCTAAAATGTTCTTTTTCATAGTCCACTTGGTAATTGAGCAATATACACCCAATGCCAGATAGAAATATGATCCAGGCGACAACTGTAGGTATTTGTGGGGGATGCGTGACTAGGTAGTACGAGGAGAAGGTATAGAAACAGGGGACCCACACTAAACAACCCCAACAAATATAGTAACCAGCACGATCTAGAGTAATGTCCAAAGTTGAGAAGTAACCCGTCTCCCACCAAAAGAATTTAGCCACAAATATAGACTGAAGAAGAAGGTTTGCCAAGAACCCCATATTGAACCCATGACGATCAACTCCAGCGAAGAAGAAGACGATAATAAGCAACTGCCATGCCATCATTCCGATACGACAGTTTGTCAATTGTTTCACATCGACACCGAGTAACCGTGGATGTATTTCGATTCCACGGTAGAACTCGTGAATCAACGGGAACTTGTCTATTTTTTCTTTGCACTCTGGTGCCAATTTCCCCTTCACTAACAGGATTATACATAACAAGAACGCAACAATATTCAATGTACCCAAAATTTCAGACATGTTTTCAAACACGGTAGCGGAAAACTTCGAATTTCTTGCCTGAATAATAAAGAATCCTACAAGACTGGCCCAATAATAAAGAACACCATTATCACTATACACTGGTTTATAACCGAATAGTGTTGGTGGGCCTTCGTACTTCTTTGAGGGAATCTTCAACCATAGAAAAGCCCATAATGCAAACAGTAGAACAGCTTTCCAGGAGTAGGCGTTTCCGAGAGCTTTCGAAGGATCTATCGTGTCTTCGTCTCGACCCCACGCTGCCAGAAACTGTACTGCAATCGTGAAGAATACCACAAAAACTGGTGGCACCACATTGTAGCGTATATACTCCCACAATGTGAACTCCTCCTTTCGTCTTGTGCCCATTACACTGGAAAAAATCCTCACCAGGTCAGTCCTGAAAAGATAGAAGAAATTCCTCGTTACTTATTGATGGAAATATACAATAACCTTACGTCCCTTAACATTAAAAATATGAACCAAGGTAATAATGGAGAGAAAATATATCAGACAAAAGCATCTTTTGCTCGGCGATGTCTAGTATTTGTTTCAAATTTGAACATGCTTTTGGAATTCACTGAAAGACGTCTCTTGAAACAAATGATGAATGCCCAGAACATTTGAATTTAGCCTCACGATATGCTGATTAATGATTTTGGTAGTAAATTTCTTAATGCACCAAGAGGTAGCCAAAAGTATGTAGTTTCTGCTATTGTTCGTTGACAATTGAAGAGTCAAGAAGAAAATGATGAAACAATTTTTGGTCGATTTCGAACTAATGATACCATCTGATAGTTCCCAATGTTTACTACAATGGTGCAGACAGTGAAAAGCAAAGAACGAAAATAGACCGGAAAAGGCAGTTGAAATTACCGCTTAAAGGGGAAGAATGCTGAAACTCCCCTGCTTTTGGACGGATATTGCAAACTGAGTTTAAAAGAAGTTTCATCGTTCCAGCCCTGATCCTTGTGCCCCAATTGTTAGTTGCCTTAATGTACACCTAAATTCACAGAAAATGGTTATGGAAAATTTTATATGCGCAAAAAGTAGAAGAATTTGGCAACACTGAAATAGGGGAAATGACTCAGTTGTGTCAGTATTCTTTACTTTATACATATTGCAATGAATATTACCATGTAAATATTTTTCAACTGAGTAATAAGTTCGCTGTATAAACTAATATCATTATCTTATTTCACGAGCAAATCTGGAGTTATCGCTTAAACTTTCCACTGTTTTTGACACTATTGTAGACAATTAATCACATAGATTTTTAATATATTTTCTTTGTATGCGAACACTTTGTTTCGCTTTCTAGATCCATAGTTATGGATATCAGCATGGGAAGTATAACTGTGAATGGACTTAAGAAACAGTAAAGGACCCACGACTGACCCCTGTGGAACACCTATATCCACTAAAGAACGGCTTGAAGGAAATTATGTGTTGACACTCGGTTCGATCCAGAGAACCATATTAATACTACTGTTCAAAGACGAGGTATGCGGGTAGGGGGAAATATTCTCTAGTAATCCCTAAACGCAACAGTAAAGTTCATACAGAACTGGCGGTCTGGCATCTAATGTTGCGAACCTCAAATCAGCACTGAGTACTCATAGTATAGTGTTGAAGTGCAAACTTCGAAATGCAAGTTCGAGTCCTAATTAACTGCGATTTTCGAAAGTTTTCTTAGTTTCACAAGGTGAATGCCTGGATGTTAGCTATACCAATACTATGTCCGTTATCTTTCCCGTCTTATTTCTCAAAAGTGTTCTCCCAGGGACGTCATCCTTCAGATTTGTAACTGCCTTTAGGTAACGGATGCCTGTTTAACCAATACATTGTAGTTATGAAAAAGTCAAACCATGTATAAGCCGACAATGACTTAATCGGTGGAAACTGTGCAAGAAAATGAGACTCAACGATCAAACAAGTTATTTTAATTTCTAGGTTTAACCTTAAAGAACTGACACGCCACTGCTTGAATGTTATTTAAAAGAAAAGACAAAGAACCTTCATAGCGCGCCTAAACAGCATTCTGCACCAAGGAGAAAATTTTCAGACGGAAGTTGGTCCTAACTCCTAAGCTATATTGAAACGATCAAGTGTTTCTACTTTTTTTTTTTAACGTAATATGTTGCTGTTTGGTGGTTGGAAACACGTTAGTAATTATGTCGGCCGCGGTGCTAGGTATATGGTATAGCGCACACCTCTGGTGCTAGAGTCATCGGTTCGATACCTGCTCATGCAATGTGAACTTTGTAATAGACAAACACCGTGTGCGTAGCCTTTCTCGGGATACTCCCGTTTTCGCCACTTTCTTTATTCCTTCAATTCATCCCATCATCATCCATCCGGCCTGAGCCAAAGTTGCCTAAAGGCCTTAAAAATTAAATTTAAAAAATGTAAGTAATGCTAAAGGGATTTCGTCTACTGCCTGGATAGGTTTGTACAGTCACGGAAAAATATATTTCGGAAACATATAATTTATTTATTTGACATATTTATGGACCAGATATGTAGCTATGCTTAAGCTGTGACATGTCTGGGTACAGCATGTAGCAAGCTTAGGCTATAAAATGCCTATCTTGCCCATAAATATAAGTAAAAACTAAATGCTATGTTTCGGGAATACCTTTTTCCGTGACTGTACTCATGCATAGTCTGAAACCTCGGTTTTGAAAGTACACAATTCAATTCAATTCAATTCAATTTATTCAGCTTGTACATTAGCTTACGAAATAGTAAGCATTCCAGTTGTCAGATAACAAAACATTACAGATTATATCAGTTAAATATTCAGCCATTGTGTAATAAGACTTTTGTACAAAGAAATTGAACAGTATTCTCTTAAATATATTAATATTGTTTATACCTTTCGTGTCTAGCGGAAGTTTATTGTATAAGCGTGTACACTGTACAGTTCATATATACGCTTTTTTGAAAAGAAGAGGAATTTTGCTGTGTAACATATACATTTTTTTGTTGCCTAGTATTATATAAATGAATACCATCTTGGAATGACCATTTCCGCACACTCCTGTGACGTATAGGTAGCTCCTAGTCCTTAGAATATTCCCGCTGTTCATTTCATTTGGTGTAATTAATTCATTATTAATCGCTTTCATTCGAGCTCTTCAAAAACAGAAAACTCACAACTGTTTTGTCGTCCTACCCGGTCCTACCTCTTGCTTTTAGTGCACACACTGAACGCTAGATGTCAGGCAATTTTCTGTTATCAGAGCGATACGACATGTTCACAAGAGCGGAAATTACAGGAGCTATAAAGAAGTAAGAGTTTCTCATTCGTTCAATTTCCGTTTACTTACATCAGCAGGGCTTTTAACGTGTCGACAAAAAGTGCCAAGTAAAAACGAAAAACAAAAAAAGAATATAAAAAGTAGGGGAAAGTTTACTTTTAAGAGAGACATATCAGGCCAGCAGGAACATTATTTTAACGAACACACAAATGGAAATGCATAAAAATAAAACGTTTTCAGTTTGAATTGATAAATTTAGTGAACGCTTTGCATCTTCTAAGGCGATTTCTCTCCTGATTTTGGTGACATTTTGGTATTTACATACTGAGATGCCAAAATATTAGTCACCTAATAAGTAGACCGCGGCTCTTTAGGTTGAAATCTACTTTTGTCCTTAGTACCAAGTTAAAAATGAAGTTGTATATGTACGTTTCATGAGAAATTATACCAAAATCCACAAATTTTATAATGCCTAAGAATAATTATTTCTGCCTATTTTTTCCACAAAACATAATTTGGCGTCGTTTCCACCGATACTACGTACTTCTAAAGTATACAGCAAAATTCTAAAAAAACAAAGGATCAGTGCAGTGGGCCATAAAAAGTCGTGCCCTGCCTGTTTATTCTAGGTTTCAATATACATTACAGTGAGGAGTGAGGTGGAGTGGTCAATGTCAGGAGCGTGACGAGAGTACATTATTTTGTGCAATTGATTTCGAGTGTGAAGGTCACACGTCAAAATTCACGTAAAAATTTTAATACAATTTCCTAAAGTAGCCAGTTTCAAAGCTCCTCTACTCCGTGAGTAGATACAATTTGTACATGCTTCAGAACTGAAGGAAAAGTTTATCTTCTGTCAAACATGCAAATGGAGGTTGGTTACCCTAGCACAGTGTTTCTCAAGTCTCAATCTTTTCTTGTTCGTAGCACACTATTTTTTGTAGTGCATTCCCGCAGCACACTAACGTGCAAGCTGGCAACAATGCTGGAGACTTAGTAATTAATTGTAAGAAGAAAAGGAACAGACAATTTACCTGTAAAATAAATATGTTTATGCTCATGAATATTTTTTTATTATTCCATTTTTAAAACTAAATATTGAGTTAAATTTTACAATGACTTTTATCAGCGAAATCACTGAGAAGTTTCGCGGCACACCTAGCAAATCTTGTGGTATAGAATGGCCCGCATCGGTTGAGAATCTCTGCCCTAGCAGCACAGAACATCGGGCCAATATCTGCCCAATACTGGTTCAGTATCTGCCAATATCGATCAAGCCCAAGCAGCACACACACGTGAAAATTTCGTTATTTTTAGGTCGAAAATTGATGCGAAAGACGTCGAAATGACGGGTAATGTCACAAACCAAACGGCGTATGTAAAATTTCTCCAGTGTCAGCTTGTTCCTGTAGTTAATTGTTTCAGGTAAACATTAATGAACCAATCTGTTCCAAAACAATCGTTTGATCCCGTTACTTTTGCATTTTAACAGCATTTTAGAGAGCAACGGCACACACATAAAACAGTTGAATCTGACAAATTCACTGTTTTACTCCAACACTGTTCCCTCCACTGTTCACTGTTTTTCAATATTGACTAGGATTATGCAGTCGCTATCGAAAACGAGTAGAATCAGTGTCGTAAAAAAAAGTACATGAGACATGACAGAATTACGTCAATTAAAAGACCAAAATGTCACGTAAAAGCGAAGTTGATTTCATTACACTGACGTAATTTTTATCTTTTCGACCAAAAAAAATACGTCTTTTTCACGTGAGTGTGCTGCTTGGGAGGTTGCCCTAGTATTGGGCCGATATCCTATGCTGCTAGGGTGGTATACCCTGCGTTTGGGGTACATGACGTCCCTAAAATTCAGATTTTTCTGTAAAATTTGTATAATTTTAGACACACGTATATGCATTTTACGTAAAATTCACACCCAGACGCACCTCGGACCGCTAGAATCAAGTAGATATACATTGAAAATGTGTTTAACAAGCGATGTATTTACATATATTTACACGTGTTGTGATTTTTGAATATTTATGTATGGCCTTTAGGCACCTAAGGTTCAGATTGGAATAGGGTGTTGGAGAGAATATTGAAAGATAGCCGGTACGAGTCTAGTTAGTAAATACCATCCCGGTATTGGTCTGGGGTGACTGGGGATAAACCAGGGGATCGTTCCCAGGACCTTTCGAATGCTAAGGCAACGATCGATCAACTGAGCTATGGCCGCTTGACGTGTGTTGAAAAGTTCGAGTATGTATGTAAGTTACGAAAGTCACACACCTTAGTACAACGTAAGAACAACGATCTAATCTAAAATTTTAATTAATAGGAGACATTCCAAGTGACAGTTGGTGCAAGAGGTGAAACTTGAACCATAGACCTCATAACAGATAGACTTAGGGTCAGTTCTACAATCGACCGCTAAACTTCTAGTCAGCGCTAAGTTGAGGCCAAGTCTGATTTTGCCCAATGAGAGTACGCAAAATGAGAGTTGGCCTAAAGTTAGCGCAAAAAGTTTAGCGGTCGATTGTAGAACTGACCCTTAGCACGCTTTCCCATTTCTGTATGCGCTAAAACTAATAGTTTTTCTTTTTTCAGAACGTTTGATTTTGAATTCATCTGCTAGGTAGCTCTGACATAAACCTCATAATAGAATATAACGTGTATGCCAGAGCTACCTAGCGGATGAATTCAAAATCAGGTACTCCGAACAAAAACCCATTGGTTTTAGCGCAGATAGAAATGGGGAAGAAGTGTGTTAAGTTTATCTATTATGAGGTCTATGCTTTAACCTACAGCAGGTCTACAAAAACCGGAAGTATCAAAACACCTCTTCCAACATAGAGGGTTGCCTTTCTGACTGGCTTCCAAAACCTTAAAAAAGTGTACCACTTATGATAAAGTAGTAGACAATTTGAGTTTAGACATTTATTTCTCCACAAATGTAATAGTTGGTTTGTTGGAATGCATACATTTCTGTGTACTTTCGTGGTACAAAGATTCTTATTTTATAGAAAATATTATAACACAGTTAAAAATACATCATTCTTATATTTTATTTTAAGAGATTATTCTTCTTTTCAATGCCTAATTTGAGATTTTTAAAGTGCCTGTTTTAGGTGCCTAAAACTTAATTTATAGAATCTAAAAATCCGCGGTTTGCTAGTAACACACGAGTCGTTCCATACAAAACTTTAAGTTTGTTGGTAGTGAAGTCTCGAATTATTATTATTATTATTTTGCATTCTAATAAACTTCAGTAATACACTTTGGGTATTTTTAGTAACTAAAGTCTTGGATCCCTTTCGATTCTATTAGCATGTTAAGTTTTTACAATCCACAAAAATCAATGGCCCAGCTGAAACTCGAACTCAGACCCCAGTAGCACACAAATGTTGAAAATACGTGGATTAAACGTTAGTACCGAAACGTTATATTAACGTTGTAAATGTACAGAAATGTCCACCTGTTCAACGGCTTATTCGACCTTGAATAATGGTTGAGAAGAAACAGGTTTAGTTGGCCCAAACAGAGCATGAATGCTGTCTATTGGTATACACACATTTAGTTTCATTTTATCCATTGCTTTTATCACGATTCACGATATACGGTGTTAATTTTCCAACAGTAAATAATCCGAGCGGCTGCTGTGAGGTTCGAACACAGGAATGTTCTGCATTCCACGTTCGTAGCTCGACGCGTTGACCAGTTATCCAAGAATCCACCTGGAGAGTCCACTACTCTTTTATTGTATCGTTGAAATTAAATGTTCGTTGAAATATAGTTTAAAATTTAACCTGTTTTCAACATATAAATGAAAACATGAAAAATATAGTTATTTTCATTTTATTTGCTTTAAATTATAATGTTTAAGCAACTAAATTAAAAATACAAGTGTGAAAAAAAACTAGGACATAGTATAAACAATATAATTGAAAGTATGTAACATTAACGTCGTATCAACGAAATTCTAACTTCGTTGATATGTGGTTTAAAATTCAATCTGTTTTCAACGTGCATATGAGAATACCAAAATTAGTTTGTGTCATTCAATTGGTTTTTAATTATATTTTTTGACATAACATTAGTAAGAAATGCATTATACCATGGTTGATAAAATCGATTATACCATAGTTGAAAATAACATCTTGAATACACGTTGTATTAACATCTTATCAAAGCAATGACGTCTTTGTTGAAATATGATTTAAAAATAAACTTTTTTTCCAACCGATTACGGTTAATCAACGAAATGAACCTAAAATCAACGTTAAAAACACGTATGTGTGCTACTGGAGAGAACCTTTACCTAATATGAAATACTTACCATCAATGATTTAGTTCCAGAGATGGGTAAAAAATTAGGGGCTGTAACATGTACCGGTAAGTTAAAATTAATTTTTGTAAAGTATCACCATTACCACTCTGAGGCTGAAGATGAATGACATCGGCAAGGCTCAGAGATAGACAGAGGGCGACATCTTGAATGTCTACCTTTACTGCGAGGTCGTAGAGCTGACAACTCTACACCGCTAAAACATGTCAAGAAATAGTAACAGATGGTTCATGGATTCTCCTGGGGTAAAATATTCCGGAGGTAAACTAGTCCCTCATTCGGATCTCCGGGCTGGGACTGCTTCAGGGGGGTCTATGAACAGGATTAAGAAAGACCTTAGAATAGGAACGTGGAACGTACGAACATTATACCAAACGGGCGCTCTTCAGGTGGCGGTACGCGAGACCGAGAAGTACGAGCTAGACATATTAGCGATACAAGAAGTTCGGTGGGAGGGTCAAGATAGCATCCCACAGGGCAAGTACACTTTTTTTTTCTACTACGGGGGAACACAGTCTAACGATTTCGGAACAGGGTTCCTCATTAAGAATAGTATCCTTTAGGCGGTTAAGAATATAGAGTTCGTAAACGAAAGACTATCGTACGTTACGATACGTACTCGATGGGGTAACACGGTTTTATTAAACGTCTATGCTCCGACCGAGGTGGCTACTGATAACGACAAAGATATATTCTACCGAAGTATAATTCGAAAATTGTGTTGGGTGATTTCAATGCAAAGGTAGGGAGGGAAGAAAAATATAGACCTACTATAGGCAAATACAGTCTTCACGAAAAGACCAACAACAATGGAGAAAGACTGACAACTTTCGCGATTTCGAAAAACTTACTGGTAAAGAGCACGTACTTTGAACACAAAGACATACACAAATACACATGGGTATCTTCGGACGGCAAAACTCTCAACCAGATCGATCACGTATTAGTAGACAGACGAAGACACACCAACATAATGGACATTAGGTCGTACAGAGGAGCGGAAGGTGACACCGACCATCAATTAGTGATCACAAAAGTAAGGGAAAAGTTATGCATCGCGAACAGAGAAAGCAAGGGATCAAAACAACTGAAATTCGAAGTGAAACTATTAAATAATCCGAGCATAAGAGCAGATTACCAACTCGAACTCTCAAATAGGTTCGAAATCCTAGCCGACTCGAGTAATAATAATGATGATATTAATAATGAAATTGATGTAAGTAAGATGTGGGAGGCAATTCGTGAAACAATTAAGAGCGCAGCGAAGGAACGCGTAGGTGAGAATAAACAACAGAAAAACAAACCTTGGTTTGATGAAGAATGCATTAAACTTCATGAGGAACGAAAACAAGCAAGGCAACGATGGCTAAGTAATAAAAGCGAAGCAAATACCAACCACTACAGTAACGCGAAACGAAACGCCACACTAGGGTTCAGAAACAAAAA